>KB311872.1:486212-523514 GCA_000328365.1 Capitella teleta | reverse complement strand
GCTATTTTACCTGATGTAGATATTATTTCATGAATGAAACATTGATTACATGTAGTAATACGCTGTTTTACTACACATTGCAGTTGACCATGGCTTCTGCAGACGTTTCTAGTTCTAGTTACTGGTGTGCTGATTGCAAAGTCACCTTATGCATCCCTGACTGTTTCAAAAGATATTATACTCTTGAATGCTATTAATGGTAATGTTCAGTGTTCATAAGTTTCCTAACATTCACTTGGTAACTTTTTCTACTATTTTACTTTGTATTTGAAGCCTTAAGTAAGCTGCAGAGACTTTGTATCATGTTCCGCATAAGAAAAATTCTTGTAATAATATTTTATCAAATGAAACATATAGTTTTTCTTAGTTTCTTAGCTCTGACTATGCGTTCATCAGAAAATTCAGAATCTGTAGATGCAATTTGGTATAAAGAATATTAGTTTATGTTGAGAAATGACGAGATATGATTTTTTCAAGATTGTACATCCGAAGTTTTACCAATTCTGGAATTTATGTGGCAGACAGAGGGATACGGGGCCTAAGATATTAAAGCACAGGAAGGGTTAATTGCATGTTTCGCCAGATTCATTTACGGATTTTTGTTTCCAGGAAATTGAACGAAAGAGAGCTGCGCAAGGAATTAAAGAAGAACCGAAAATGAGTAAAAAACAAATAGAAGCGAAACAAAAACAGCTGACAAAAGAGAAAGAAATCCGTTCCAATCTGAAAGGTCTCGACACCTTAGTGGCAAACGCTTGCTCGCTTCTCAAAGCCTGCTTGGACGGCTGTCCATCGGATCTGCGCTTGACCACTCCCGACCTGCTGAGGACCATTGTCCCTCTCATGAAGTCACCCTTGGCCGCTCCACGTTTGGCTGAGTTCTATCTCCAGTTTAGGACGGCCATCTTTGTCGACATGGACCCTGGTCTGGGTGAGTGCTGTGCTGGAATTGTAAGCAGTTTTGACGTATGTTCAATCAGCCCTTCAGATGAGCCATGTGACCCTGAGGGCCATGGAGCCACACTGCCCTCTGCAGTCTGGTTGGCAGGATGAAGCCATCGCCGATCAGGTCTCAAGGGTCATCAGCCGACTGCACCTGCAGACTTGTCCTCCCCGTGGGATGCAGTCCTGCTTGCTGCCAGCGCCTTCTTTCACATTCTGCTTCCCCCTTCTGCGCAGTGTGCTGGAGGATAACATCCCGGGATTGACACAGAGTGAGGCTCTGAAGCTCAAGTGCCTCGCCATCATCTCGGCTCATTGTGCGATGCGAGAGGAGAAGGCGTCGATGGAAATTGATGAGGTGATGAGATAATGAGTGTTTGTATTCACTGATTTTCTTCTTCTTCATAGAATGGACCGGAGCTCCTTCCAAGAGAGCAAATCTTCCAAGTCTGTTGTCGTGTGATTGGATTCACCAGTGGTAAGATCCAGCAGGAGTCGTCCAGGGCCCTTTTGGACGCTGCCGTCAGCGCCAGTGGTCGCCAGGGCTGCACCACAGCCACCAACGCTGACATCGCAGTTCTCCTGCACGCTCTGCAGTCATCCAGCGTTGCAGTGCGAGAGGCCACGCTTAGGGCGATGCTGGAGATGGAATTGGTTCTGCCTACGCCTGATGTGGATGTGGAGATGGGTCTGGATCTGGTCAGGCGCGTATGGGTCGCCAAGTATGACCCGGAAGAACACAGCCGTGATCTCGCTGAGCAGTAAGTGTGGATCTTTTACTGTTGATCTTGAGTTTATTTTTATTTCAGGTTGTGGGCTGAGGCTGATTTGAACTGTGAGAGCGAGCTGTGCGCTATGCTTGTGGATGACGTTGTGCACGAACAAGAGGTGGTCAGGCAGGCGGCTGCTCAGGCGCTGGCTGCAGCTGTGGAGGAGCATCCTGATCAAGTGGACACCATCCTGCAGCTGTTGCTCAGTGTGTATGAGGACAAAGCATACGTAGGTCAAATATAGTGGTCATCTCTCACGCTGACCACTGTGATCTCTTTAGTTGCCACCCCCGGAACTGGACAGTCTTGGTCGCTTGAAGTCAGAACCGGCCATTGACCAGTACCCGGCTAGATGCGGAGTTGCGATGGCCATCTGCAAGCTCTCTCCTCTAATCCCAGATTCGGAAGTTGAGACACTTTTCCAGTTCTTTGTTCAGAAGGGCTTAGCAGACCGTGCTGACGAAGTGCGCAAGGAGATGCTGAATGCGGCGGTTGCTGCCCTAAATGACCACAGCAAGGTATGAGCAACACTCGAATGTCTATCTGGCCCTAACTTTTTCTTTATCTTGTACAGGACAACGTAAGCACTCTGTTGCCTGTGCTTGAGAGCTTCCTGGAAAACGCTCCCAACACCGCTACGTTTGATGCCGTGCGTCAGAGCATCGTGATCCTCATGGGCACGCTCGCAAAACATCTCGACAAAAGCAACCCCAAAGTCAAGCCCATCGTCGGACGCTTGATCGAAACCCTTTCAACGCCATCGCAGCAAGTGCAGGAAGCGATCGCCAACTGCCTGCCTCCCCTGGTGCCTGCGATCAAGGAAGACGCTCCGAACATGGTGAAGCAGCTGCTCACTCTTCTCCTCGAATCAGAGAACTACGGCGAACGCAAGGGAGCCGCTTACGGGCTGGCCGGATTGGTGAAGGGCCTTGGCATCCTTGTCCTGAAGCAGCTCAACATCATGGCAGCGCTGACTGAAGCCATCCAGAATAAGAAGTCTCCCAGGCACCGTGAAGGAGCTCTGTTTGCCTTTGAGATGCTGTGCATGATGCTGGGCCGTCTGTTTGAGCCGTACGTTGTGCATCTGCTGCCTCACCTGCTGCTCTGTTTCGGAGACACCAATCAGTACGTGCGAGAGGCGGCTGATGACACGGCCAAAGCCATCATGAGTAAACTCAGTGCTCATGGAGTCAAGCTGGTGCTGCCCTCGCTGCTCACCGCTCTTGAGGAGGATTCTTGGAGGACAAAGACTGGTGAGGACTTTTATGGATTTCGCAGAGTTTCAGACTTTCCTTTTGCGTAGGTTCTGTGGAGCTGCTTGGAGCCATGGCTTTCTGTGCCCCGAAGCAGCTGTCTGCCTGTCTGCCGAGCATTGTACCCAAACTGACAGAAGTGCTCACTGATTCACATCACAAAGTCCAGCAATCAGGGGCCCAGGCGCTTAAGCAGATTGGCTCCGTCATCAAAAACCCCGAGATCCAAGGTATTGATCAACGCATCCTGGAAGCTGGCTCATTTTTCATCTTCTTCTCTCAGCCATCGTCCCTATTCTTCTTGGAGCTCTGCAGGACCCAACCAAGAAAACTACGCTTGCTTTGCAGAATCTTCTTGAGACTAAATTTGTGCATTTCATTGATGCTCCGTCTCTTGCTCTGATCATGCCGGTCGTTCAGCGAGCCTTCCAGGATCGATCAACTGAAACCCGTAAAATGGCCGCTCAGATTATCGGAAACATGTATTCGCTGACCGATCAGAAGGTAATGACATATTTGTACCTTTGTTTTTGAGATTTTTGTTTATTTTCTCTCTCTCTCTTAGGATCTGGCGCCATATCTGCCAAGCGTAATTCCAGGATTGAAGATGTCTCTCCTGGATCCTGTGCCGGAGGTCAGGTCCGTGTCCGCCCGTGCTCTTGGCGCCATGGTCAAAGGAATGGGCGAGAGTGGATTTGAAGAACTCGTGCCGTGGCTGATGACCACTCTGACCCATGAGAACAGCTCTGTTGACCGGTCGGGTGCAGCTCAAGGCTTGAGTGAAGTGATCGGAAGCCTCGGCCTGGCTAAGCTGAACAAGCTCATGCCGGATATCATTCAAACCGCAGAACGTGTGGATATCGCGCCACATGTGCGTGACGGCTATATCATGATGTTCATCTTTCTGCCAATTGTGTTTGGAGATGACTTCATGCCTTTTGTTGGACCAATCCTGCCGTCCATCTTGCAGGTGGGCCCTTAATCTGCTGATTAATTTTATTGATCACCCGTTGATTGACAGGCCCTGGCTGATGAGACTGAGTTTGTGCGAGACACCGCCCTGAAGGCAGGACAGCGTATCGTCAACACGTACGCTGACACAGCCATTGAACTGCTCATGCCAGAGCTCGAGCGAGGGCTGTTTGATGACAATTGGCGCATTCGCTATTCTTCTGTTCAGCTCCTTGGAGATCTTCTCTACAGAATCTCGGGTACGTCGGCTTCGGCTGAGTTGTGTTTTCTTTATTATTATTTTTTTTTTTTAAGGTGTGTCTGGTAAAATGACAACTGAGTCTGCTGGTGATGACGACACATTCGGTACGGAGACCTCCCAGAAGGTCGTGCTCACTCGCTTGGGCGCTGAAAGACGCAACCGAGTTCTGGCAGGTCTCTACATGGGTCGCTCTGACACCGCTCTGATGGTGCGCCAAGCTGCCCTGCACGTGTGGAAGATCATCGTCAGCCACACTCCAAAGACCCTGCGTGAGATCCTCTCCACCCTCTTCTCTCTGCTGCTTGGCTGCCTCGCCAGTCAGAGCTACGACAAGCGACAAGTGGCTGCGAGGACTCTCGGTGACATCGTCAAGAAACTGGGGGAGAAAGTTCTTCCTGAGATTATTCCCATCTTAGAGCAAGGCTTGGAGTCGTCTCAGAGTGAGCAGCGGCAGGGTGTCTGCATTGGGCTCAGTGAAATTATGAGCTCAACATCCCGTGAACACGTTGGTTTTAGTGATCAATCGTATGCCTTAATTACTTATTCGCCTCTCCAGGTGATTGTCTTTGCCGACAGCTTGATTCCAACCGTGAGGAAAGCCCTGTGTGACCCCTTGCCGGAAGTAAGGGAGGCCGCAGCTGAAACATTCAGTAATCTTCACAGCAACATTGGATCTCGTGCTCTGGATGACATCTTGCCTCATCTGCTGGCAGGATTAGTGAGTTGCTCTTGGCTGACTGTGTCACAGTGTGCATCTCTGCTTTGCAGGAGCATCCTGACCGGTCTCAGTTTGCCCTGGACGGTTTACGCCAAGTTATGGCGGTGAAGTCCAAAGTGGTGCTGCCCTACCTGGTGCCTCAGCTGATCGCTGAACCGGTCAACACGCACGCCCTCTCGTTTCTCTCAGCCGTCGCTGGTGACTCACTGACCAGACATTTGTCCAAGATCCTACCTGCCCTCATGTCAGCTCTGTCTCAGAAAACGGGAAGCGAGCAGGAGGCTGAGGTTTGTGGCTCGTACGCTGGATTGATGAAACTTGTATAATGTGTGTTGAACAGGAATTGGCATACTGCCAGAGTGTCGTGCTCTCCGTGACTGATGATGTTGGAGTGCGAATTGTACTTGACGACCTTTTGGCTGCCGGCACTGGACCAGACGCTGGTATGCGAAGGGCGTCGGTGACCATCTTGAAGGCATTCTGTGACCAAACTAAAGTGGACTTATCCGACTATGTGCCTCAGCTGTTGCGAGGACTCATTCATCTGCTCACTGATAGTGACCCCGGAGTGCAGCTGTCTGCCTGGGAGTGCCTCAGTGCAGTCACAAAAGTAGGGATACTCTCGTAATTTATCTCTTCTACTTGTTCTTCTTCAGAAACTGGATTCCTCAGAGATGCTCGGACACATCAGTAATGTGCGCCAGGCCCTGCGTTTTGCGCTCAGCGATTTTACTGGCGCTGAGATTCCTGGTTTCTGCATCCCTAAGAAGGTAAATCCTCTTTCTGTTCTTTTTCTCGACGTTCCTGACTGATTGACTGTTTTCCGCTCCCTCAGGGCATCAGTCCTCTGCTGCCCATCTTCCGAGAGGGAATTCTCAACGGTTCTCCCGAATTGAAGGAGTCTGCTGCCATTGGTTTGGGAGAGGTAATCAAACGCACCACAGCGGACGCTCTGAAGCCGTCAGTGGTTAACATAACTGGACCGTTGATTCGTATCCTGGGTGACCGATTCAGCTTCAATGTGAAAGTGGCCATTTTGGAAACCCTCGGCCTTCTCCTGGGCAAAGTGAGTATTTTTTTTTACTTGAATAAATTTTAATATCTTTCTCAATCAGTGCGGAGCTATGCTGAAGCCATTCCTGCCCCAGCTGCAAACTACATTCATCAAAGCACTCAATGACCCCAATCGGTTGGTGCGACTGAAGGCTGCCGCCGCGCTGGGAAAGCTCATTGTGATTCACACTCGTGTGGACCCGCTTTACCAAGAATTGCACGCAGGCATCAAGGCTGCGGACGACGCGTCCATCAGGTACGACCGGCCCCCTCCCTTTGAACTCTTCAATCCTGATTGTGCCTCTCTATCAGGGACACCTCCCTACAAGCCCTGCGTGGCTGCATCATTGGCGCTGGTGCTAAAATGTCAGATAAAATCCGCGGGGAAATTCTCTCGACCCTCGAAGCATTCCTCTCCTCTGCGGAGGACAGCACTCGCATGGCTGGCGCTGCGTGTGTGGGAGCACTTACTCCTTTCCTCTCAGCTGAGGAGAAAACTCTCGTCTTGGATATGAATCTTCTGGATGCGGACAGCAGCCAAGAGTGGACACTGCGTCACGGACGTTCCATCGGACTGTCCATCGCTCTGAAGCACAGTGCTGACCTGTTTGATGATGACCGGTATCAACAGAAGGTGCACTCGGCTATCAAAAGTTACGCTTCGGCTGATAGGGTAAGGGTTTGATTTTAAACGTGATGGTTTTTACGATTCGTTTGTGCCAGGTACCGATCCGGTTGAGCGGTCTTCGGTGCGTCGGATATCTCCTCAAACACGAGTTTATCAGCGGAAAAGTGTTGTCGCAAACGCTTCTTGATCTGCTGATAAAGGTAAGATTGCTGATTGGTCAATCCGGACTGACTTGTGATATTTGCCCACAGAGCATGAAGCAAGAGTCGAACGAAGTCAAGCAACTCGCAGCCCAGATTCCTTGCTTCTTGGCCAAATCGCAACAGTTACTGGCCGTGCCTCTCACAGCACGAGTCTCGCTCGTGCCAATGTTGGTGAACGGCACCAAAGAGAAGAACACACTTGTGCGAACTAATAGTGAACTTGGACTTGTGTATCTCCTAAAATTGCGAGAGGGCGACACTGTTCTGAAGGTTTGCGATGATTTCGGAATTCTGTGTTAATTACTTAATGTGTTTTTCTTTGAAGGAAACTCTTCAGGGCCTTGAGTCTGGCATGAGGGAGGCTCTGACCGATGTGCATTCAAAGATCACCAAGAGGCTCAGTTCCATGGCCGACTCAGGCGAAGAAGACATAGATGACACCCTGCTCATTTGACACTCCGCTCTCTGTAAAATCACTCAATTGAGCCATCATTTTATCTTTAATAAACCTTTGAAATTTGTCCGTGGTTCTCTTCCTAATTTCTGGTATCCATTATTCGATTATTTAAATGGAGGATTGTTTTCAGTGTGTTTGTGAATGAATTTTGAAGAAAGTAGAAGTTTCAGCTTTGTGAAACACTGAGTAACAATAGTAAATAACTGACAAGTGTTACAACATTATCAATCTTTCCCTGTTTTCCTTGGTAAAATGATAAATTTACCTCTTCAGAAGTATACGAGAATAATTTTGATAAAGAGATTGAAAAGAAAAAGACAAAGGTTAAACAAACGTAAATTTATGGCAGGATAGAACACATGGTATATACAAAAACTTGATCTTGCAAATGTACTAGCAAACAAAAGCATCTAAAGCAAACTGATTTGTTGAATACCCTGATTGATTAGAATAATCGAAGTGACTGCTAACTCTGAATATTGCATCATTGATTTCGACAAAAAGATCTCAAAATTTCAGACCACAGAATCAAGATTGGACGCAATTTCTCTCAACCAAACGCCAATCTCAGCTGATTGGTCATAGCGGTCCATAGCGTCTGCGTCAGGGAGGAAAAGTCCAGAATCGGCTTGAAGAGAAACCAGATTATCTGCAACACGCAGAGCGAGTGTTTTGTACTTTTCCTCTTTGGTGATTTTCGCCACAAGAGACGCACCAAGAGCGACTTTATGAGCGAAATGAAAAGTGTAAATGGAATCATGGCAACTGAGACAGAAGTCAAGCAGAGACTTAGCCAAATCAAGAACATTGTGCTTAGTGTAACCAGCTTCGTGCATTTTGGCGAGAAAATAAATCGGAAAACCGAGCATGAAATACAGCTGATTTGGTTCAGAGCGCTTCAACACGTAAAACGGGGTCATTTCAGATGGGAACTCAGTGATGATTTTGTTTTCTTTGTGTGAGAATCGAAGAAAGAATTCTTCGTTTAAATTCGGTTGCTGGTCAAAGATGACTTGCATGAGCTCAACCGCTCTGTTGCTATCGCTGGTAGAGGTCAGCAAATCTGAAATTATTATAAATTTATAAAATATAATTTAGGATTCAATTAACGAGAAATCAACATACCACTCTGATTAAACATCCAAGTTACTCCGTAGAAAGAGGCCATGAAGATATCACTGATGCCGTTATCAGATTTCAACTCATTTGTGTTCAATTTTGGGTAATACTTCTCCAGTTGCTGCTTGATCGGCCAGGCGACCTCAAAGCGACCCAGACGTACAGCAGCCATGTACAGCCAGCCGTCCATGTATTTGTAGAACTCATTCACGGCCATGTTGGTACTTTTCTGATCAGGATTTGAGCGGATATCTCCCGAATTGTCAAAGTTTGAGTGAATGTAATCAAGGACGCGATTGGCCAGAGTATACTGCCCACTGACCAGAAGTAACGTGGGTAACTTGTAGTAGAAAGCAACGTCTTTCTGGCATTCTGAAGGCGTGAGTTGACCGTCAGTGCCAACGCATTGTGAGAGGTATTTGGACGTGCGGTCACTTGCTTCAATGTATCTGGTCAGTTGGCTAGCCATGGCTGCAACAATTAAACAAGTCATTCCATCAGGAGAGTGAGTAGCGTGTGCGACAAACTTTATACATGTAGTAAGTTATATAAATATAAGTCAATAATTTGCCACCACTTCACGTCGCTTCTAAAAAGGGTTGATAGCCAAATGTGAAGGGAGTGGTGTGGTAAGGCAGTAGTTAATAGCTCCATTTATTAATTATTAGTATTAACCATAACATAGCCATCAGCGGTGGCAGAGGAATGCAATGGGAGGGAGTCTGGTAATGCAAACGAGACTAGCTAATAGGTTAGGTTATGGAGTTACCTGGGAACGAGACTAGTCATGCAGTGGCCTAAGACTGAGTAGGCTGATTAGCCTGAATAGCCTGAATACGTCTTAATTGCTGTGCTGACCGCCACGCTAACGGTAGCTCCCCAGGTAGCTCCCCAAGCCGTAGGCGTAGAGTAGTCTATAATAGCTCCACAAGGGTAGCGGAGTAGTCCCGGTGTGTGTGCACTACGCTACGGCTTGGGGAGCTAAGTCTATAATAAACTACGGACGGAGTGTAAGAACTGCTCCGCTACACCTGGGGAGCTAAGGTTAAAGTAACAGGTGAGGTTATAAGTCCATGACCCAGGTTGAAATAAGGAAGTATAATTACATAATACACTAATACAGACCTCGCCCGATAATCTGTGCTAGGCAGAAGGCTAGACATGAAATTCATGCAAATCAATTAACTAATCCATGTAATCGTGCTTAGTGATTAACAAGTGATAAGTGACTTGCTTGGCGGTGGTGGTGAATCGAATTTTACTCGCTTTTTACCAGGGTCCGAGAAGTGACTTGCTTGGTTGCTCGTCCGAAAGTGTTCTGCACCCGGAATAATAGTCTCCGCACTATTTGTCCGCACTTGTCGATTTCAAATTTTCAACGTTATGATCCCTAGCGAAAAAAAAAAAAAATCTTCTTCTATTTTGCTAAACATCATAACGCTCCTCGGAATGTATCTTTCACTGGTCTCCACGCTACTGAATCGATAAAATCAGTATTCATCTGACCTAGGAACCAATGAAAACCTATCTCGGCTTGGTCGGTTAGCGCATAGACTTGACTTGACTTGATGGGTTGAAATAGTGAGCAAAGCTCTTTTTGACCCTTGGTTAGTACTTAGTTGTTGTTATTTTGTTATTGGATTAGATGGAGTGTACTTGAGTTTTAGATGTTGGCGTGGTTGAATTTTAGGGGGTGGTGTTTGTAAGTTTCGTTTATGCGAGATTTGAAGATGTTAATGATGGGAGAGTTGATGGTGTCTGCTGGGAGGGAGTTCCATGCTGTTATGATGCGATGTCGTAAGGCAGTCGAGTAAGTAGTTGTGTTTGTCCTCTGTTTGCTCAATTTGTGTCTGTGTCCTCTGGTCGATGTAGTCTGAATGGGGGGTAGTACGTCTGTATGTTTGATGTTGGTCAGTCCGTTGATGATTTTGTATGTCTCAATCAGGTCGGTCCGTAGTCGTCTGTAGCTAGGTCACGGTTGGCAGTCCGAGTTTTTTCAGTCGCTGTGGGTAGGGTAGGTGACGTAATGTGGGTAGTGTTTTTGTGGCTCTCATTTGTATTCTTTCGATATTATTGATGTGTTTTTTTAGATGGGGTGTCCAAACAGGGGAGGTATATTCAAGAGTGGGGCGAATTTTGGCTTTGTAGAGGGTGGGGAAAGTGTCGTTGTCTAGGTGGCGAAATTTACGTTTGATGGCATTGAGTGTTCTGGAGGCTTTGTTTGTGATATGTTATTAACGTGTTCTGAAAAGTGAAGTTTGTTGTCGATAGTGATGTCAAGGTCTTTTTCAGTGGTGTTGTTGTTGATGGGTTGATTATTGATTGAATACTGTATTTTGGGGTTGTTTTTTTTTTTTCCAAAATGGAGAGTGTTGCATTTGTCAGGGTTGAATTTCATTTTCCAGTAATTAGTCCAGTCGTGGTTTTTGTCAAGGTCTTGTTGGAGTCGGTTGGTGGATATGTCTGGGTCGATGGTGTAGCATTTTGTGTCGTCAGCAAAGAGGAGGGCAGATGGAGGAGTCAGGAAGGTCATCGATGAAGAGGTAGATGAGTATGGGACCAAGTACGCTCCCTTGGGGCACACCGTTGACTACGTAGGTCCATTCTGAGAGGGTGGAGGAAATCTGGACACGCTGTTGGCGGTTTGATAGAAAGCTTTTGGTCCATTTTTGTAGATTGTCAGATATCCCATAAGAGGATAGTTTCTGGAGTTGGAGAGGGTGAGATACAACGTGAAATGCCTTTGAGAAGTCTAAGTAGGTGGTATGCATGTCTATGTTCTGTACGTTGTCGAGGGCTGTTTTCCACTGGTCAATGGCAATGAAGAGTTGGGAGGTGCAGGAGCGACCTGGGCGGAAGCCATGTTTGGCGTTGTGAATGAGGTTGTTTGGTTCCAGGAATTCAGTGAGGGTGGATTTTTTTTTTCAAGGACTTTGCATGTGTCACAGGTAATACTGATTGGGCGGTAGCTGGCAGGGCTTTGGGTGTTGCCTTTTTTTTTTTTTTTTTTTTTTTTTTTTTTTTGGTATTTGGGGTTTATGTGGGCTAACTTCCAATGGGACGGATGGTGCCTGCTTGAATGGACTTAAATTGTTGAAGAAGTTCGTGAGGATGGGAGTAATTTCGGAGGCTGTTTCTTTGAGGACGATGGGTGGATGTTGTCGGGTCCAGCGGGTTTAAATGGATCGATAGAGAGGAGTTTGGAGCGCACTTGTTCTTTTGTGATAGTGATAGTTTCTAGTGTGAGATTGGTTCGGGAGGGGAGAGGAGGAGGGAGCTGGTTGGATTCTCTGGTAAATACTTTTGAATACTGAAGGTTGAGAGCGTTTGCTTTGTCAAGATCAGTGGTGGCTAGTGAATTATCATTATACACAAGGTCTAGAATGGGGAGGTTTGTCTAGGGCCATTGATAAATTTCCATAATTTTTTGGTTGTAATGCAACCGGCGAAAACAATGGTGAACACGATGTACATGTAGTAGATTGGAATTAGCCGATCAACTAAGAGGCCTAATTGAGTTCGGATTGATTGATTTATTGATTGATTAAGAGGATCAGGGTTATAAATGCTTTTGTTAACACAGTTTTATCGTCACGTGAATGTCCACGAAGGCGAAGCGAACAGAACGGATTCTCGTGCCGATGCAGTAAAAAAGAAAAGACAATAAAACAGAAGCACTCTGTTCATCGCAAACGAGACCAGAGGGAATCACTTGCAACACCACATTTTTGTGTGTGTGCGTAGATCGAAGACTAAAAATAGTCAAAACTACTACATATACAAGAACATATAAAAAAATAACTATACTGTCATGCATGGTTTGCACGTACAATATTGAGAGAGTATGGTACATATACAGTTGGTAATTTTTGGCAGTTTAGTTCGGATCGATCGACAAATCACACATGATCTAAATTGTTTTTCACCCGAATCATGGCACTCCAGTCGAATGCGCCTTCTTGTAAGCAAGCACGTTGGAACGGTGCATGGTGCCATGAACATTGAAGTATTCCATAAGCTGACTCGCCACTGCACGCTTAAGTATCTTGCTTTGGAAACAAGGCACCCAGGATTTTCTCATTCTTCATAATAATAACAACAATAATAATAATGATAATAATAATGATAAATAATAATAATAATAATAATAATAATAATAATAATAATAATAATAATAATAATAATAATAATAATAATAATAATAATAATAATAATAATAATAATAATAATAATAATAATAATAATAATAATAATAATAATAATAATAATAATAATAATAATAATAATAATAATAATAACAATAATAATAATTATCTATTCATTTATATAGCGCAAAATGTACAATTATAGGATAAAGTTTTTCAGCAGCCTAGGGAACCCTATGCACCGCACCATATATATATATATATATATATATATATACATATATATTAATAATAGGAATGACCCAGCTCTATGATAAAGAATTACAAAACCTATAGTTATGAGTCAGTAAATGTTTGCTTGACAACTTTCGCTGAATGGATATGAAAACCAAATGGAACAATACCTGCATACCAAGAATAAGCGGTTTATTCTATTAAAGCTGAGCTGCTTTTGTGTTTGGTAGGCGTGCGACCTACTTAATTACGCCCTAAAGCATATGAGCCTACAAAGAAGTATGTCTTGGTGTGGACACGTGCGTGGTGTAACCCCACCAGGCACCTTCGTGTCCTTTCTCTGATCAGGATTAAACTTCTTACCTACCATGATCAATTCTGTGGCTAATAGCCTTGTGTAAGTAGTTAATAGGGATGACATTGGGTGTGCTGAATTTAGACAATTAAAGGAAGAATGGATTCACTTTTTTTCGATTTTTTTTTGCATTCAAAAGAGAAATTAAGAAGCACATTTACGAGCGGTTATGTTGTCTTTTAAATACATGGTAGCAGCAATATGTTGATATAGCTGAATGTACAGGTCAGGTTTATAAATATTGTCACAAAACACTTTCTCTCCTTTCTTCCCTCGGTTTGGTACACAATGTAAATTGTATTATATAATTATACAATGATTTGCCTTACCAAGAGACTAGGTACCTAATCAATGGGACACCGCATGAAATATACCGAGGTCAAACTAACTCTGAGCTCAATCTGGGTTGATGCAGATTGATATGCATATCAAAACACAAGGTATATCACTCACCTCTGTTCCAGGTGTCAGGTTTGTGATATGAATCATGCGGTTGACTTACAGCGTGTGCAAATTGTCACTGAAATGGAGAAATTCCGAAGCGTAGAAATACATATATACCATTTTTGAGTAAAACCTTGCAAAAGTTAAATTATAATTTAATTAATTAAAGGCCTACCATATATGCTGTATTCTTATTGTTCCAGTTCACGAAATTTAGATGACCTAAACATCTATAATTCAGAACAAGAAAAGAAGAAAAAGTCGACCAGGAAAGCCACGGAGGCATTGAGAAATGGCGAGACACCAGGTGGCGACCAGACTCCAGCACACACACACAAAGAAGAAGAGATGGTCATCAGAAGAGAAAAGAATAACGTTCTAAAAGTGAATTACCTGTACGTACTGTACCTACGCGACCGATTATATCACAAACCACGGGCAACGGTGTCAAACACATGTTTCATAGTACTGAGATGTATATGATACTAATTATAATTATAATCACCATTAGCACGTTAGTAGCTGACGTACATTATCTATATATGCATGTAATGTAGCTGTCATGGATTGAAGCTACGTAACTGGATATCCGTGTCCAGGCGAGGAACTAACACGTACTCAGATTCCGGCACAACTGTGCCGCAACAGCTGTAAAGATAAAGATGACCAGTTCCACACATTGAATCAAGCTGACATATACACATCAATTTCAAATCGGTCAGAATGTGACGCTGAAAGTTTTGAATATTTCTGTGGAACACTGCCTCGATTAATACATGTGGATAGATTAAGTAAGTATAGTGTAATTGTAGTAATGTGTAGCATAATTTCAGCGCTCTCTGTTTAATGTCAATAGACGGAGTTGTTTGTTGTGTTCGCTGTCAACAACCTCGGGTATAGTAGGGCCTATATGTAGGTCACTGGATCAAGGATACGAGCACTGTCAACCAATAAGCACTTTGGAAGTCCTAGATGTTATTTATAATTATAGCGGATAGAGCACTCTCCCACTGAGCACAATCTTTCGCCATGGTCATCGCATAATAACATTAAGCCTCACAAAGAACGACGGGTGATGACATCGACAAATGGACTTCCATCGTTTTGGTGTTGTTCATGAAACAAGAAACTTAATTTACTTCAATGACTGCACTGGCTTCATACTAAAATAAGGGAGGGTTTTTTTTCTCTAAAATATTTAACATGGTTTCACAACGATTACGCTAACCAAGTAGGCTATTTACTTCATGTCAATCGCAGGAGCAAGTTGACTTTACAGCGTCGAACTCTGCGCAAAACCACAACATACATTTCTATGTTCTGAATTTACGTCAGCTTCAGATTTAGGTCAGGGACATCATAGCCAATAGTTCTGCAATTCTCTTCCCTGAATACACGGATCTGTCGAGTAGACCACATCCAAGGTCGTATGCCATTGCGGGGTGCTGATCTCATTTGAGAGGGAATGGGCCCAGAAGCGGTTTGGGTGTTGCTGTAATCGCAGCCACAGACAGGTGAAATGGAATATATAATAGCATATACTCTATACAAGCAATGTTCTATAATGATATACCAGACAAATATATTGCTTATACTACATGTACTTCAAGAGCGGGCAATGTTCTGAACTGAACATGATGAATTGCTAAGCAAAGTGAACTCGTTCGCCGCTTTCAAGGATTTTCTTTCAAACCATTGTCAGGGCCATCAGTTACGCTTGACGTTGCTGCGTAAAAATAGCCGCTAATTCATTATATGCTTTAAGGGGGGATCGAACAACAGAAATATCGAATAATTTACGTAATACACAGATGTAGGGGAGACTGGGGGTTATCGGGCATTTTTTTTTTTCTTCATTTTAGTTAGTGTTTCCTTTAACACACAATGATATCCAACTTTGACCCATGGTCATTTGACCCAACAAACCAATTTGTTGTCAATAATTGCTCGTCAAAAAATAAGACTATGTACTGTGAAATATAGAACAAGAACTATGTTTCTGACCCTAGTGCTTCTGTCACAATGGTCCCCCACCTCGGGGATAATTGGGACATTCTCTAAGGTACATTGGAACATGGTTGTCCTCTGAAATGATACTAAATAAACAGTTTAGATTTAAGTAAATATGACCAGCTTTTTATTAACAAGCAAGCACGCAAGCAAGCAAGCAAGCAAGCAAACAAACAAACAAACAAACAAACAAACAAACAAACAAAACAAAACAAATTAGAATGACACAAAAAAGAGAGTGCTCGACAGGAACCTACATAAGGTATGTCGACAAATCTACACCTTGGAAGACAAGCCTTATTGCAGCCCTGGATGTCCCTGGATGTCCCTCCAAGGGTTTTGGCTCTGGAAAAAGGCTGACCACATCACCCAGGTCGACATTATCAAAATCCTCCTTTCTGGATATTTGAAGAAGATTGTCCCAATGAACCTCAAGTGCATTATCCCAATGGACCCCGACCCACACCTATGAGCAAGAATAAAATTTTATCACAAGTTGCTGAAAGGAATTCAATATTCTAACAACGAGAGTATAACTTCTTTGAACTGCTTGTACTGCTTTAGCTGCTAATAATATTTGATGTTGAAAGCAAATAATTATGAACGCAAGTGAAAACAAGCTCAGCTCTTGAAATTGCCGCCACCTATGTTGCATTTGCTGAAACTGAAAATTTGGGGATCTCCCATGGTTTCATTCAGCTGAAGGCGTGGTTTTTAAGACCTACAACTTGACAGATAATGGAGATGTTCCAATGAATCCTGTGTCCCAATGAACACCAGTCATCGCTACGCAGATCACAATAAAGTGAAGCAATCAACCAAGCTATATTATGCAGAGACAATTTACACATGGACAGTTATGCAATGCCACTTGTAAAGATACGTGATTTCCCCCCCGTAGAAGGTCGATTGACAAAGACATAATGGCACACCGACTGTGATATAGTGGTCCCATCTGCAGCTCTGTTTTTAATCCCCACAGTGTGCAAATCAATCAAAGCGCGAGTTCTGTGGTTCTGTTCTGATGCAGTGTTGGTATTATGTTATGTGGTCTGTATTACAAGTGTCTCATAATGCAACAGATGCTGTGCTTTATGCAAGCGTATCTTCAGTTACCCTTGATGTGAATCAAATCACCACGGTACATTTTTCACGCCACAGGTTTCAACCTGAAATATAAGATATCTGCAAACAAATGGCTGAAGCCGTACCGTGACGTTGCTCGAGGCTACGGTCATTGCCGCCGTAAATTGGCACCGTTCTGTTTTCAGATAATTTGATTTTAATTATTAGATATAGATATATATTATATCTTACACCGTGAGAAATGTATCATAAAAATATTTCAATTACCTAGTCTGAGTGACACACTGAGAATCCAAATAATAGTTAAATTACAGAGCTTGATTCTAGGTATGATTGTGGAAATCTTTCGCAAATTGAATCTCGTCTGGCCACACCTGTCGACGACTTCCTTAATTGAAGGAATGCTGTTCATGTCATACGCAGATTCACATTCTGTCGTTTGACGAGTTTTTTCCTTTCGCTGACTTCATGAAAAAGCACTGAAAACAATATAAGGTCTAATGCCTACGAGATACGACTCACCCATGCACGTTACATAATTATACTTTTACCAATAATTATAGCCAGAGATTATGAAAAATATTATGTACCGTAATCTCAATGAAACAAAGTTCAATAGATATTTTAGCTTTCACATTTATTTGTTTCCATCATCATTTAGTCTTTTTTTTTTTTTTTTTTTTTTTTTTTTGACTTTCATAGAAAATATACTTATTGATAATTGTTCCACGTGTCGTATGGTATAAAGTCTGTGGCCTTATATCTCCATGTTCTATGCTCCAAATCACAAGTAGACAATTTATACACTTCATGGGGAGGTTTGTTACGTATACAACCATTGTTTTCCTCTAATTATAAACTGCGATGTTCATCGTGTCAATATAGATTATAACATAAGCTAATCAAGTGATAACTAAGCACAGAGTTGTCTGTCGTTTCGACAATGAGGTAAAATAAAGTATGGTAAACATCTTCATTTCTCCAATTTTACACTGCTTGTTTACAGGTTGGCTAAATTTGAACAGTAAAAACAAAAAACTGCGTAATTATCAATGCTGGAAATATTTTCAGCTCAATAACACTGCTTGATTTACCTGATGACATCAAAATAAAGTGATTCCATGCTAGAAGTGAGTAATCAACGAGCGTGAACACCTCGTCTAATAACTACGTGTATTTGCTGTGCGAAATGATTCCGAGCAAATCACCTTTTGGGCACCAAATCCGCCAACCACGTTCATTGCCTTTGAGCAAAATTGACTTTGGTCGAGAGAGAAATTCCCACTTTGCACCTCCATTTGATGAGCTGTGGCAAAATCCTTCGCACTCCATCTATAAGAGTGCTGGAGAGCGCGGACAATAGACGCAGAGCGACAGAAAAGCCAATAGAAGCTAGGTCTAGTGAGATTTCATGGCATTCGAAAAGCCTGCGGGCGATTAGAGGGAGATTCATCATAGCCCGGATATTGCGACTGACAGCCACCGAGAGCACCGTGTGATCAGAAACCGAGGCACCACAATCGGATATTGCCATATTCAGCCAAACACGCGACTGCCAAGAAATGTTCGCTTCTTCACAGAAGCCATGGACACCAATTAATCTATTTATTCTTGGGGGATCTCTAAAGATATGGAGGGGCAATAATGACATTGTATTTAATTTGATTATTGCATGGTTGCTGGGTATATTTATACTTATATCCAGTTGTATTATGTTACACGCTGTACCATGTTGATATGGCATTGTTTATAACCAAAGTAAGTCTCTTATGTGGTAATCTTAGACCGAAGGGATAGATGTACTGATGCGGGTTACCTTACCTGAAAATCGATCATGACTGAGAGCAGTCGCAGCAAAGAGAAGTACAATGTTGTTTGCAAGTCTTCATTCTTCCGAGTTTCAAGATAATTGCTGAAGCAACCGCATAATCATAACCCAAGATATCTAAATATTATACGATATAAATAATAAGAATACAGTAAAAATAATGTTTATGCGACAAATTCAAATATCTGTGTATCGCAAAACTATATCGTATTTCATGTCAAGCTGTTCATATTGAGCCACTGTTTACACAGAGTCGTGAGCAATTATTATTGTAAAGTTGATCAGACTTTTTTGGCCAGTATATGGTAATCAAAGCTCTTATTGACCCTTTAATATTTGTTGTTATTTTGTTATTGGATTGGATAAAGGCAAAGTTTATTTCAATTCAAATTTAAATTGTTCAATTATATTTTCAACAGAAAATGCTTGATTTCATGAGTATCATAAAAAGTCTAAAATATAAATGGGCAAAATGATATTCCGGATCAATGAATATTTGAAAGTTACATGAAAAGAATTCATTGTTTGCATGACATTTTGACGCCATATCTCCGACAATAAGCTTTATTGTAAAATAATTAGATGATAAATATTCTTTTGTGAATCCTAAGGACAATAATTGAACTTCCGGTAATGTCATGTGGCATCATTGCTTTTTTTTTTTTTTTTTTTTTTTTTTTTTGCTGGCTTCGTCACCTTAAATCAAGGGATAATGTCATGAAAACCACAGTTGTGAAGAAACAGAGATCAGTTTTTCACCGAGAACTTTGTGGACGCACCAGAAATAAAACAAAGATCGTTTTATACATAAACCAGACAACACAGAAGCTGACAGTTTCATCAGCAAAGTGAGCCACCAGCCGATTGTTGCACTGAGAAACACAGAAATCTCAAGAGCAGTTCACATTCCAACCCTCTGATGCTTCTTTTCTTCCCAAACAACTCCCCCTTATACCCTCGACATTCACCTTTCCCCCGGCAATCTGCACTGATGGATCAGCCATTCCGGCTTTCTGATCACACAGATATCATATCCATTGTCCCTCTCCTATTCCCAAACTACTCACCCATTGTTAATTCCACCCTCGTTCTCCCATTGTTATCGAAACACCATCCAAAGCCTATTTCTTTCCATATTTAGGATGTTATCGCCCCTGAGGCCAAGTCGAGAAAGCACATTTGGGCGGTGATTTGTTCTCCGTGGCGTGGCTACTCGTGAGTGATGATCCGCAGGTGCAAGCAATCGACCTAGTTATTCATTCCGCCACTTGCATCATCCCTGCAAGGACACCAACCTCGCTCTGGTGTCAGCGTTGAAGCGTGCGCCGCACACAGCAAATAAGCCACGATCTGTGCTGTGATTAGTCCAATCAAAGAAATTTGTTTTCTGCTCTTATCGACCACGGTGCGTTGGTGTGTGTGAGCTACGTGTGTGTGTGTGGGTGTTCATGCAAACGGGGACATGAAATTGACAGGTATCACTCAATTCGCTCGACGGAGCGTGTCGATTTCGTGCTGCGGGGTGTTCTTTCAAGTTGTGTTTCTGTCATTTCGGGCAAATGCTGTTGACTCTTTTTTTTTTTTTTTTTTTTTTTTTTGGGAGGGGGGTAGGGTTCTGTGATTTGGGCTTTATGCTGTGCTAAGCGAATAGCTGGATGGCTAGGCTATGGGTTTCTCAGTATTTCTTGCCTTTTTTATATAAAACATAGCATCTTCAATACACAATTTATGGTATAGAATCTCCCGCTCGCTATGTCGAGCAAGCAGACGTGTAATACCGCAATGTTAACAAGAATATTTTTTTTATGAAATAAACGAAAAATAGAATAATAATAATAATAAACATTCCTGAAATCGGTGCGAAGTTCAGGATTCCCAGTTGACTTGATGCACATGTACACGAGTTTTATACTCGCTTTCGTTTGATGTCCAATTCATAAAATATAAAGTACTTCTCAAAGTTTCGGATATAGACATGCAGAATATCTTCATTTTTGCGTGTGTTCATAATCAATGGATTGGTACCCGAACTTTGAAATTCATTCTTGGATGAATTCATCATCGTGACCATTGAGCCATGTCATGCGACCCCAAGTCTTTTCAAAGGCCTTGCGACGCAGGAAAAAGAAATGTCGGTGCGTGCCAGCTTCCTTGTAGACGGAGCATACCAGGTGAGCCATCTGCTTCTTCTTTCGGTGATGATTCGATTTCATGCACCTGGAGAAGGGCGCGTGACATGCAATACATGTTGCTTTCAGTTTCAACCGATGCTTTCACCGGCTTTTGTTTCAGCGTTCTAGGGTAAATAAATGACAGACAAAAATCGATTCTTCTTTTGTAGGATATGTACTGCATTGCACGTAAATATATTTTAAACAGGTGTGCTCTATTGCTAGTTTCTTCACATACGAGGGTCGTTGAATCTATTTGTCTCCCAACATAGCAAGCGTTTGCATGGAAAGGTGAAATTTGGCCTGGATACACTTTAGGTAACCTTCCTGATGAGTAAATACCGATCGCTAAATGGTACACAATCGCACTTTGCAATTATTATTACTCTATAATCTTAATTAAATCATTGGATATCAACCAACGATGACAGCTTTTTGATGTGGCTGGCACCGGAGGCGCACAAGCCTCGGTCTTTATAGATACGCTCCTCCACCGGAACTGAATTTTAATCTGGACAACTCCCTCACTGTACTCGCTCTAATAGTACACGGTCAGTAGACAGTAGGTGGAGCTGTGATTCAAACCTTCTGTTCACCGAGCTTCATCGTAGGTTGATAGTCCGACGTTTTACACGCCCGACCAATGGTGTTAGTTTTCTTAAGCACTAATACATGCGCGAGTATTGTGGTTAATCAACCTTTTGACATATCCTGATGGGACGTCGACGCACAGACCAAACTGCGCAGCTCTCCTCTCCTTCCTCTTTGTCCTCCAAGATTAGCCATCCATGTTTCTTGGTATGACCGAAATACGGAAGCGTGCGTTTGTATTGTTAATGCTATATAATTATATGAAATTATGTAATGTGTTATATCCCAGGGCATCTTGATCGGCCACAGTGCTTGTCAACTGAAGATAAATACATAACATGTAGCCGTTGTTCGACTCTTTTACCAGTTAACATCCGTGAGTGAACCATTATTGGTAGCAGTCGGAAAAACTAATTCCCGGGGATACCAGAGCTGCCCTTTGTTCTATCCTTTCTGCGGGTTGTGACCCTCGATCTCATAGAACGTCTTTCGTCAAACAGTGTCACGCTGATGCGTTTTGTGACGCATTGAACGTAACGAGTCACGTTTAATCTACACGCGCGAATCATTTTCACGACTTTTCAGTGGAATCTGAAGACGTGATATCAGAATTGTAATAACTGTCATGGCCGCGTTTGAACTGTAGTTTGATCCGACGCTGTTCTTCCCTGGTGAGATCTCCTCGTCAAATTTCGTTTTAATCAAACTTATTGCAGCCAGATTCAAGCATTCACCACAATTTTTATTAAAAACAAATAGTGATCGATTGTGTAGAAGTTAATAATAAAATACCAGTAGGACCCACATTCTTGCACAATTGCATTGCATTATGATTATCATGAAGACATTCTTCGTGTCATTTGTGGCACACGAATTTTTAGTGGTAATTAATTAATGACACATACATCGTAAAATAAACCGGAAAGTTGCCGAAACGTGATGCTTGTTCGTCCCCCGCAGGCACAGAGCACAAGCGCCCATCCTAATCACGTTTGCTCATGACGAACTTCCTGTCGCAACTCATCCCATGACGCGAATTATGCTCACGTGATTCGCATGCCGTTCTGGTGGCATTAAACTGATTAAAATCTTAAGCCGAACCTCACGAATTCAACCTTTCACACTTCTTCGTGTAAAGCAGACTAGGAATATAATATGTACATAGTATCTCTAACATCAAGTCATTTAATCGCATGCTTGATAATGCATAGGTATGGAGATTAGCTTTCTAAAAACCAGATCTGACATCGTTTGTGATAAGTGGTACTTACGTGTCCCCCGTTGCCTAGGCAACCCTGTTATGTGTTCACTCGATTCTCACAGATTCCGGTTTTAGCAAACCAAAAACGCTAATTTTATTTCACAAATTAATAATAGTTTAGCTAATCTGGGCTCTGTTTTAGCTTTTCTGTATTTTACTCATGCTACAGTATGAATTTTAGTTGGATAGATGTGTATTTTATATTTCGTGCGGAACTGCGATTGTCTCGGCTTGTTTGCATATTCAAGCTAATCTTGATGTCAATGTGATAATGTATCTTATGCTTTAGCACAATGTGGGTGTTCATGTTATCTAGTGAGGTGAAGCTTAATCTGACTGTCTCAGTGTTTACCTGAACAGACGAGTAGTAAGATAGGGCTTTGATCAGACCCTTATTGGTTGCGTGCGATTCTCCTTCAGCCGCAAAGAAATAAGGCTTACACAAACCACGCGAAGCTGAACCAACACCTTGTAATTAGGACGTCCTCTTGAACTCAGGTTTTGAAGGACATCGCATGACTAGGGACAAGGCGACAGATGACATTGACAATGACAGATTCGCTCTCACAATTAAGTGCTGTCATTGCCGTTGGAACAATACTTGCCTAATCGGATTTTCATGGAAAACAATCATGAAAGTGTAGGCTATATAGGCCCATAGAAATTCTGTTAGCATCAGTATATAGTATATATCATATGTGATGACATAATTATTTGACTTGATCCACTGGTGTGATGTACTGAGTGTTCTGTAAGGTGTATGCCCATACCAGCAATGGTTTGCGATCTTATACTTTGGTCAATATATATATTGCCTGATATCAGCATGGTTTACTGTGCTAATATCCGCAAATATCAGCACGATATTGCCATCCTGTTCCACATGCCGGTCGTTCTGATGAAGGAGTCTGAAATGTGAAAATCCCTGGTATGAACCATGCTGTCGGTTCCAGATATACGCCTCCTTGTTAGTGTTATGTGTTGACGTAGTAATTAAGACTAATGACTATTCGCGAATAATTGGTTTTAATCTGAGATACCTCAATCAATGGATTGCTTTTCCAAATTTTCTTCTACGACGATTGATATTCTCCTTCTTGGTATTGCAAAACCCTCATTTTGAGAAATAGTCCAAGGTGACCTCTTTTTGCATGTGTATTGTACAACGATAAAGCATGCATATACACATGTAATTCAAAGGAGTCATTTTCAAGGCTGCGCTAATATAAAAAGAAGATGAACATTTGATACAATGGGTGATTGTGAAGTGTACTGTATAATCACTCTGTAATGGATCCTCGTGTGAGTATGGTTACGGTTCCATATTGACTCCCTTGACGCAACCTCGGTTCAACCCTCGCCAATCGCGGCCTTGTGTCTCGCTATGACAGTCAGCATGTAATCCACAATTCTACTTATATAGATATGAAGAACAGCTTTTCAGATTAATTAAATGCCAGAAGGGACATCAGCCTATCTTTGCATTGGCAGCGTCATTGGAGCCGTCCGCTTATTCGCACGTACGCAATAAAAATAAATAGCTATCCGACATAATAATAAGACTATAATAATGTTAAAATACAATAACAACAACAACAACAACAACAACAACAACAACAACAACAAACAAACAAGCAAACACACACAACTTTCTGGTTAAAGTATTGTTAATCCGTGCGTATTTTGAGCCCCGTACTCCATACTAGTTTTCCATACTAAATGATCATAGAATGGACGAATGGATAAACTCACAGGCAATGATTGGCAATATTTTTTTTTCTCAAATATATAGTTGGTCAAAGTTAGATAGCGAGACCATGCAGTAATAGTCACACTGAATATTGGCCAATGGAAACCGAGAAAATTCTAGCGATTTTTGAGATTGGGCGAAACCTTTTAAATCTGAAACTTGGCTTGGTAAGGGTCGAAAACGGAAGTGTGAGCTTTGACTGCCTGATACATGAATTTCTATTATGAAAATCGACCGACATTTGCATCTCATCCCAATCATCTTAACGGAGATTTCCGGATGTATGTCTTTTTTTTGTTTTTTGTTTGTTTTTTTTTTTGTTTTTTTTTTTGTTTTTTTTTTGTTTTTTGCTTCACTGTATCAAAAAAAAAAAAGGATTCCTGATGCCGACATCTCTTCAAAAGTTGGAAAAGCGGAAAGTCGATCACACAAATCACTCGAGAAACTGCACGATTAGAGCGCCTCGAGAAGCAAGCATTATTGCAATAATGGAAAGATGGTGCTCATAGGTGGATTTATTACGTAATGCCAGATCCCCGAGCTCCAATCTGATCCGATCCGGCTGCTGCTCCTTGATTAATTGGTGACCAGTGAACACTTTAGTGAGAACAGCAAATGCCACGAGGCACTCTGCAACCAATCCTCATAGGAGTTCATTAATACGATTATCTTTACCCACGGCAGCAAACGTTAAGTTGTTATATAACATTACAATCATGTGTATGAGAGAGGCATGGTCATAGCACATTCCGTGGCTATATAGCTGTCGCGTATACCATTATTAACACTAAGCCACCCTGACAGGTTTTGAATTCACAAGGGCTGGGTATATGATGACACAGTTCAGGGGTTCAACCACACTTCAGTGGCAGGATGAATTTTATTTCTTAGCTAATTGTCAGCTGGGTATCGCATGTCTCCTGTCCGTTGCAATAAGGCAAACGCTGCAGTTGGGCATTCAATTGCTTGAGCAAATTACAGCCAGCTTAAGTGGCAATAAAAGAGGGGCTAGAATTGCTGAGAGGCGCAGAAATAACACTGCGAGGGGGAATTCCACTTGACTGCTGTTCGCAGATTGAGTGGCCATTGCTCTCTGATGAAGAGGAAACTGTCTGATAGGTTTCAAATTTATCCCCGAGACTTACTGCTTATTTGCACAACTTGGCCATCACCCTCCGTGACCTCTATCCCGTTGAATAATCATCGATAATGCTGGATCGTGAAGGGCATATGTGTTTGAGGATATCGAGGGGATCTTTTAATATGTACAGTGTGGCTTTGAGTCTTTGACAAGTAGCATAATGACATAACCATTGGCTTATAATTATTGAAAGGTGAATGAGTTATCAAATGTATCTACATAATTTATTAGACATGCCCAATCTTAATGTACTTCTTTACATTCCTGAATACATTTTACACCACTGAAGTATCTTACTTAACAAGGATATTAAGTGCAAATTCAGTAATCATTGTTGTCCAACATGCAGCTGGGTAGGCAAAGTGGTTCTATTTTTAAAAATGGCCTATGACCCTTGGGCACTGCTGCAACTTCCCTCTGGCTATCCCTCAAATGCCAAGCCCTACCTGAAATATTTCCTAGTTGATGTCTTATTTCTGGAGTCCTATGAGCCACGACCACAATTAATGGTCATCCGCGGCTAATAGGCTTCTTGTACAGGAAGAACATTATTACTTTGCAGGTGTGAACATTACTTTGTTCAGTGTTGGTTCCATTCAGGTAGGGGAGTGGGGCGCTATGAATTATGTGTAGAATCCGTTGACCTGTCTTTGAATATCATAAAACTACTGAGTGGATAATCATGGCTTGGGTCTTTGCTACTGAGCAACAAATATTGCGTTCATTGGACAATGCTGCTACTTTTTTTCTCTCGAAAAAATGAACAGCATGAAGTGATTAAACTTGGGATGGTGCTTTTATGCATGCCACGAAATCTCACTCACAGCTGATATGATACCATGGAAACGATTGTGCAGAACATGCTGCTGTAATCTATATTTTTATCTACTCCCAGTTACTTAATTGCATGTTTTGTGGGACATGGAATTTCCTGCAATAAATGATGATGACGATGATGCAGCATTCATGGGCAAAACAACGACCCACCGCGAGCATTAACACTTCCGATCCCAGTCTCATCGCATTTTGCACTTTCCTGTATAATTATGTTTTTGTTGAGACATTAAACGGAATATGAGCAATTCATTCAACCTTCTTCTTTCGTTACAATAATAAAATACCTTTAATTGATTCGCATATATACATATATTTAATGTAAAAGCTTTCTGGAGTCAGAAGCAAGTCAATTATAAGAAGGCCCCGCAGAGGGTCGTGGGTTCGATTCCCGGTGGGGCAACTTGCCGGGTTCGGATTTTGCAGCCTGAAAATCTCCCCTGTCCACCACAGCATGACACATTGCATAGTGTCGAATCATGGTACCTGGTTGGGCGAAGATGGTATTGTCATCGTCTAGACAGTTGCTCCTTTCAAAGTTGATGCACCGCTTATGATCATAGCTCGCTCAGGGCTTACGTGTCACCTTTGGGGGGGGTCCTATAACCAGGGAAATCGTGTGCATCGCGTGTCAGAGAACTCCATCCGGGAATTGTATGGACGCTATATAAAACTAATTAATCACTTGCTATAGACATCCCGTGCTCGTCGACAATGATCATTCAACTGGTTGCATTTTCATTGAGTTAATTTTCTCTACCCATCTGCATAATAACCATATTTTATTCATATTAAGTTACGGATAGACTATTTCATAGACTCATTTTATAACTTGAAAAAAAAAGAAAAAAAAAAGAAGAAAAAATCGCAGATCTTTTCATTATTATTTTTCATAATTATATATCATATAAAGATATTTTCATAAATTATATATATGATAGCTGTGCTGTGAGTTATGAATGCCAATATCTCGGGAATATTTGCCATAAATTACGAAGTGAAAGACCAAATGTCGTAGATTAGAGGCCTTTACAGCCCTAAATGATGTTCAGTGTGTGAGATAATTATACGCTCATTATTCATTTCATGGAAATCACCTTCGAGAACGCTCGCCAGATGGATCCCAGGACGAAATTTCAGCGTCCATCTCGACGCTCATCAGAGGACATCGGCGGATAATATCAACTCTTGATTGGATATGTTTTTGATGTAACGGCTGGTAAATGCATGATTTCCTTTAATACGACAGTAACGTATGGTACGGAATCAATGACTAATTGAAAGAAAAAGTGACATGTCGATTCCAGGAGTTGTCCATAGGCTGAAAAGTTATGAAATGGTGGTACTGCACCTCTGTCTCGTCGCATAAATCACTGCTTAGGCTACAACACGGATCTTCAATGTTTCGTTTGGTGGTGAATCTATTGCAAACTGTTTTCGTAGAGTTGATTGCTGACACGCTTTAAAGCCACCTTGTATAAAAAAAAAAATCCATAAATCCTATTGCATCGAAAATTTATGATTATTAGTTGTGTTATCTGAAAGCATCAGGCTGAGTAGAGACATGCTGCAGACATAAAATGAGAGGATTTGTTGCCTCAATTCATCATACCAATCGATTGTAGTTGATTAATGAAGATAATAATATGTTTGAACCCGACACAACCTTAATGATCTGGCATTTGATTCTAGTCATGACATCGCATGCACTGCGATCATGCATCTCAGATAGCTGCATTAGTTTTAATGGGAACCGTTGAGGCCATTGCAGCTTGTTGATGGTACGTGGGTCAACGGTCAGTGACTTCCTGCTCGGGACTTTTAATTGCAATACCGTCTACCTGGGATCAGTGTAGATTGCAATGAATCAGAGTGCGCGGATTGGTCCTGAATAACAAGAGCGCCCCAGGGGGGGAAAGGGAGCTGTTCATCAGCCGCTCCCTGCGCTCTATAAAGCCAGAGATTCCCCGGCTGCTGTCACCCAAAAGAGGCGAAGGCAGCGCCAAGAAAGACCGCAGAGTGATTGCAATGGTGTAAATGGACGACATGGAAAGGAGCGCATCGGGGAACATTCTAGTCAGAGTGAGCGAAGTGGTCGTTAACGACTCGAGTGATGACACCAGAAGATATTATAACGTCAACACGGATGGAAACCTCAGCGATAATTTGGAGACTTTTCCGTATAATGAGTTCCTGGCTAAGATAACAGTTGGCATCGTCTTGGGTCTTATCAACCTGACGACCATTCTAGGTAACCTCCTCGTGTGTGTGACTATTGGGTCAAATAAGAGACTGCAGAACGCTACCAACTACTTCATCTGTTCTCTTGCGGCGTGTGACCTGTTACTCGGGGTCCTCGTCCTTCCGTTCAGCAACATCAACACTTTGTTCCCTGATCAATGGCCACTTGGACCAGTTTTCTGTAACATTTTCGTGTCAACAGATGTCACACTGTGCACGATTTCCATTTTGAACTTATTCGCCATCAGCCTGGAGCGGTACCTGGCCGTCACAAAGCCTTATCTTTACGTGCGTTGGACGACCACGCGCACAGTTGCAATTGTACTGACAGCTATCTGGGTGTTTTCCTTCGTCCTGGGTTTCATTCCCATCCATATGGGATGGAACACATTGGATGGTTCCACACAGAATTATGCGCATAAGAATCTGTGTCTGCTCGAAGCGAACGCCGCTTACGTACTTCTGGTTTCCATAGGAACCTATTTTACCCCCCTTGTCATCATGTGCGCCGTCTACGTAAAAGTATTCAGCGTAGCTAAGAAACAGGTAAAACGGATAAAACAGCTGACCATTAGCCAGCAACATGTCATGAATGGCAACAAATCAACCGACGGTCAATCACCGAAACACCGAGGACAATCTGCAAGTGAAAACAAAGCAACTGTAACCCTAGCAACAGTGATTCTCGCCTTTACCGTGTGCTGGGTTCCGTATTTTGTATTGTTCACTGCCAGACCTTTTGTTTCGAATGGATTCAACCCAACAGTTGATCTTTTCACGTTGTGGCTGGGTTATGTCAACTCAATGTTGAATCCATTCGTTTATGCTTTTCATAGTTCTGAGTTTCGATATGGTTTTATGTTAGTTTTGTGTCGTAAACGGGCTGAGAGATACAGATCTCGACACCCGGAAGCTTATTTCCTTTGATCCAAGAGTCAGTGACCTTTGTACCAATTTATTAAGAACCCATCAGATGAATACCATTTGTGACCAATCTCGGTGAAAATAATGCTTCATTTTGAAATTGATGATGGCTGTACAAGGTAATCAATTATACAGGTGATCTATTATACTAATTTCTAGCTCATTGATTATGCAAATAATTGCTCATCAATTATATGATTCCCAAATGATTAAAGCTGTTCAACCAATGCGAATAATCAAGTTGTTTTCATTAATACACGTTCTTACATTAGCCAGAATTGCGTTTATTTTCACATGGAGACTGGTGATCTAAAACAGGTAAGGATTATCAATTATAGATACACCGAACTTCGGAACTAATCGTTTATTACTTCCTCTAAAGAAACCGGTTTTATTTTCATTTTTCTGGTCATGTTGACATCGGTTTTAGTTTGTTTGCGATCACGGAGGACGAACTTGAACACGTGTCGTCAGTAGGAAGCCACACCAATGTCAGCACGTCTCCTTAGGCGGCAAACTTGCAGGTGGAAGATTGAAAACAACATATTTCAGCGTGATAAAAATACAATGTTTTTCATTGCTGGGTAATCCTTCGTTTCATGGACATAATATGAGGTTTCATTCCCCTCGAAAAGCTATGCATTGCATTTTTCTATTTTTATTCTGTAAATCTGGATGTGCAGAGGTGAATTATGAATACAAGTTTTATAGGGCATGCTTATCATAGTAGGCTTAGCAAATTCGCAATATATACATCACATTACATGATTATGAGTATGTGATCACTGTTATCAAATATCTGCTCACACTCAATCGAAGTTTAAGAGACAGCATCATGGCCACTAATGTATTCCCGAGAGATGGTATAATGTTTTTCAACATCGATATCCGATCAGAATGAGTGTTAGTCTCAGTAGGTCTCTTCCAATACCAGTCATGAGTTTTATCATATTCCACTGACGAATTCTTACCAGCGCAATTCACATATCAATAATCCTCTCCAATGGATCACCCCGGTGGTCAACTTATTTTGTCATATCTTCATATTTTGCTCTCTGGGGGAATTTTCTCATCAGGCACGTCACAAATTCCCATCACGCCTCTTGATAGCATAATTCATATCATTGTTCGGTGCTTTTTCTGTTCGTCATTGTTTTAGAAAGGTAGAAAGATTGATGTTCATCAAATATGGTCTAAAGAATCGTATAGATAATGAATTTCTCATTAATCATTTTTATACTAAGAACATATCAATAATATTGCAATTGATAAAGGGGACTCGATTATATAGACCAAGAGAACAAATTGAATACACATTACATTCACAAGAGCCACATATAGAAAATCCACAATTTGCATCTCAGTGATTTTTATCAGATTTTATCTGTCGTCTAAAACCTAATGCTTGCTACAGGGTGAAAAAAAAGTGGGAATTGCTGAAGGAAACCATCCCGGCTGAATGATTGATTTTCCAATCGGCGCAGATAGATCGCAGAGTGAGCAGACGCCACCGAGTGATCAACTTCAAAAGGTTCCTGACCTCAGGGACGTCCATTTTTCGAGATAGCATCACATCGGAGGCAAGGTCCTTATTGCTTCTGGGGAAAGAGCTGTGATGAAAGCATCGTTATGGTCGTCAGAATTCTGAGCTTCTTAGAAGAGTGAAGCAAAGTACTCTTGTGATAATATGTCAACACTTTTCTAAACCATATGAATGATGTATATTTATGGAGGTGTCTTTAGGTTGCTTTCTACATGTCAGTTGAGATTAGATTGGTTTTAGGGCAGAGTAGAATGAGGTTGGCGTTATTGCAGTGCGAATCTTCCCTCTTTTCCTCTAGAGTTACCTGGCATTCCAAAGCATTGTTATCATCAGCTGTACTCCACAATGTAAGATTTGTTATCACAAAAATACCAATTATTCGCATTCAATAGCCAGCCACATTGGCCTTCATTGCCAATTGAGCGTGACATCAAATAGTCATAACCAAATCACGCTCGACTCGGTCCAAACTTGCTCAAGGCCATCGAGTTGATAGAAGGACCCATTCGAATCGCATATTAACTCAGACAGGCTTCAATGACATTGAGCTTTGCGTTCACTGATAATTGTGTGATAAGTGTCAATATGCGGGTATTCCCCTCGGGAAGGGTCAATCTCATCCACGTTTACCTCTTCTCGCTGTAATCTAATTGATGTTCCATCAAATGCACGGATCATTTATTCAAGATTGGCACATAAATATAACCATCGAGACAGCAGCACTTTCGATACACGCGTTATTCAAGACATCAGGTCGAATTGGAGTGGCATGCGGAAAACACGAACTTGACAGATTTCAAATCGACGGTAAACATGAATCAACAATGTTGTTGACACCTGTTCCACAATCCATTAGGCCCGAAGGTAACTTCTCCCAAATTAGCGGACGCTGACATTCAATGAAAGACCAGCAGGTCAAATTGCGGAGGCCAGCAAACAATATTGCGCGATAATTATGATGCACCGAAATGCGAGTCGTGTGGATCGCAAAATAGCTAGAAAATCAATATTTAAAAATTGGCTATGAGCCAAGCATAATTATTTCACACCTTCAAAGGCTTCATTCAGCGCTGATCGGTCATCGAACTTTCTATCCTTAAGAGACTGAGAGGTAGGAAACAGATAAACGTTGAAGAAAGCAGGAGCGACGTCAGCTGAAGACTTCTCTGCCTCCACCGAGAGGCAAACACAAGTCTCTCCCACGTTGAACTCAATCAGTGTTGAGTGTGGACACAGAAGGGGCTGATTTCACCCTCAAGCAACGACTGGTATAAATCCTGCGTATTCAGTCCTTATATTATGGCCATATAATGACGAATCTAACTTATCTTATTAATTATACAATAAATGTATGATTTGTATTGGTAAGATTTGGATTTTGAAAGTCTGCCTTACAATTCCCACAAACATTTAATTAGTACTTTTATGGAGGGAAATAAAAGTATATATAATGCTTATTATTATGCATGCCCAAATACAGTATTTAATAATGCATAAATTACTACCTTGATCTCAGTTATAATGTTCAATAATGGATGTAGAGGAGCTGGCTTCCTATATTGGTTCAATACGATTGCCCCTCCGCGCGCCCACTCCATATCGAAATCTCTGACAATTCTGCCCTCGTGGAGAATCCCAGGGCCTCTTATAGTACAACTAACGAGTGTTTGTTTGGTGTGGTTTTTCGTTCGTTTCTGACGTGCCGTGACTCGCTGATGGCTTCATCCACCGATCACTTTCCTCTCGTGGTAAGAGCATTTTATGCAGATTACGCCGATGTCACCGTCTAATATATCTGTCGACATCGAACTCGCATGTCGTAATAGAAGAGGTCTTGAATGAGGCTGATTGCTAGGATTTCCGAGTAAGTGGTTACCATGACCCTGGGTCTACACCCTAAGATAAGGAACCAAAGCGCTTTGAGAGGGCGTAAGTGGTGTAAGAAGCCGGACACTTCTTCGGATACAAGCGTGGAGGGAGACAACATGGCCGCATGGGCGTTACGTAACATTTGTGTGGTTCGGGTGCTATCTATAACCCGGAAGACATTATCCTTCTTATAAAACAATTACACAAAATAGAAATGAACAAAAATAAAGGAACTCACAGATTGACTTCAATGTAAAATTTATTGACCAATTCAATAACACAGTAAATAATTATGCTCTGTCCTCAAACAATTCTGATCTCTTATATCATAGGATAATCTTGATTGAAACCAAAATGTGGCGCTGATGGCGGCCCCCAGGTTCATAACACTTTTATTTTATGCCATATATTTAGTATTGCTGACATAATATATTTAGCACCACTGCTGCACGATCCAGCTACTGCAACTAACGCAATTATGCTGCCATTGTTATACAAGTCAAGAAAAAAACAAAACAACAACAACAACAACAACAACAACAACAACAACACCAACACCAACGTGTGTTCCGAAGCACAGTAACGATGAGATGTCAAATATCCTTTTGGTTACATTTATGATTTGCCTTTTTTGGGCTCAATGAAGCGGCTATTTTACAGATAACAATATCATGACCTGCAAAGAGACAAAATAGTGACTTGGCATTGCGCATCGACCACCATAGGTATAAGAGAGGAAATCTATTTTATTTTATTTTTTTCCTTTTATTGACGTAATAAGCGATGGTTTTTGAAAAAAAAAATTGGCACCAGAATCGACATTGCAGAGACCGAGCAAAGTCAGTGGCTCCAGCATTGGTCATGAACTCTGACATGACACCCACGGCAAACCGGAAGTGCCTTTATGTAAGAATCATAGTAAATCTTCGATACACAAGTTGAGCTGAAAGGGAAGCGTGGGAGTGCGCGGGAGGCTACTTTTAATTAAAATGACAGACTTGCGACGGAAGGATGAAAACAAAGACAATTGAACCACCCTAAGCAAATATTGTTTGACACAGGTTGTCAACATTTTCAGCTGAGATATAGCATAACGATTGCTTGTTGCACGGATATAATGGGCGCTGTATTACACAGGGGCAAATATGGATTGGGCTACGACGTCATGATCCACAGGAGCGTGATCTCTTTGATTTGTAGATGAAACTAGTGATAGGCAGCGGTGTGGTCAATTGTAGAGTGGGTGTATATATGTGCAACGTATGTGATTAAGCTGAGATATTTATTCAGGGATCATGAAAGTTGTACTGTGCTGACGGGTTATTTTACAATACACTATTTTACAATACACTATTTTACTGTGCCTACGCAAAACATTCCTCGTATAATGTTAACCATTCCTTGTCAGCTCGTTCATTTTGATAGCGACCATTGACCTTGAAGTTGTAGATTGCTCCTCTTGGACCAATGAATACAAAATGAACACTTGTGAACTCTGCATTTAGCATCCTCAGTCACTCTCCATGGGGTCGAATAATTACCTAGAATAGCACTAGTTCGAACGTAAATTGAACAAAATGGATACTTATTCATTGATCGAAACGTTCATATGTTTTTGGTATATACATGTAGCTCTATTTTTTAATAAAGGCTTCCAACTCCACTTTCAGGCCTATAATTTTAGTCCTATTTCGGCTTAAAAGTTGCCACAACAACCGCATCCATGCAAGAAATCCGGTCGACACAGCAGAATTACCGAAGGGTTCTTGCGTTGAACTTCCTACCAGTCATCAGTTAATCGTCACAGAGGTGTGTTACCGCAAAAAGGTTAACGCAGGTGAGTTGTACCGTATAATGCGTGAATTGATGACACGGGTGCCAAACAAAGGACACAGCAAGTGTTCATTTCATGAGGTTTACTGATCTACTTTTTATCACTGCGTATATCTGGGATCACAAACAATAAATCAGCGAGGAAAACTGTTTCTTGTTCGAATTGATCTAAATCAAAGAAAGAACACAGGGCGCGTCCCTTTGATGCAAAACTAGGGACGCCTTTGTTTCACTGAATCCCCATCCTTCCACTCAACAACCCTCCGTGTGAGATGCTTCTTGTAAGCCTTTGTTAGCAAACCATCGTCATCACCAGCGTTTACTGGTGGCCTGAGGCCATGGTTACATCATTCAGGTTCAGCACCAGGCAGTGTCCCGTCATATTTAGTAAAGATACCATTCATTTTTCGATTAATATATTCGCAAGATGAGCTCATCATAGTGGACAGCGTAGAGAGTAACACTTCCACTTAGCCGGCATCATGTTGAATACTCAATCTAATACCTGTGGAGTTATCATGTGGGCTATTTTCACCCAGGAGAGGGACGTACTCTATGGGAATCACGAACAACACAAACATATCGACAGAGCATGCCAACCAATATGTTTCCCTTGGCCATTGGTGTGGCCTTGACAGTTTGGTCGCGATTCTGCCAATTATCATGAAATATACTGATAAGTTAACTTGAGATAAGATAAGAGAAGATAAGATAAGATAAGTTAGGATATGACGGTCAGAATATCATATCACATTTGCAACATATTTGACAATATCAGGCATTGGTTGATGGACGCTAACACTTATATTCCAATCCACTAATGACCATGACGACCACAATAATAAAGACATTGGAGGATTCCGTGACATTACACTTCTCTCCTCTATCGTATCCACATAGTTATAACCAAAAGGGACTTCTCCACCCACATTATCACATGACCTTAGCCGAAACAGTTTCTGGGTATCTAGATATGTGACAATGCTCATTGAGTTGGGTGCAAAGCAATGAAGCCCCAGAATATACCCTCACAGTAGACATTGATCACGGAACCACACAACACGTGGAAATTCCACATGAGCGATAATAAAATGTGATCAGTTGAGGACGCATTCAATCCATCATCGCAGGTGTCAATTCTCGTCCTTTGTACCTTCAACTGAGGGACCACACCCAGACAAAAGAACGCTCGGACCAAAAGCAAGTACACTGTATTTAGAAAAGAGATACTATATTAGATTCGCCTATATTTATACGATTTGGACCAATATGTACAGCCTTAGCGCATTGGGCATCTAACCGTGACCTACACACCCTCGGGTTCTCGATACATGGCGTCGCATTGTATGAATTAGTTTGTTGGGTTACACGTACGGAAGAAAACGCCAACTCGATACAACGCACGCCTAGCGCATGCATGCCCGGTAAATAGAGCATGTCGCAATCGTCCGACAGAGCAAGGGTGGTAGCAGAACGGTAAGGTCCACGTCGCTCATTTACTTAATATTGGAGTGGATCCAGGGGTGACACGCGTGGTCCGTCATTAGGAGGTAGATCAGCCCTGGATCACTCACCTTAATTGAATTACCTGTAATCTGGTTTAAATAACGGTAATATTTCCATGTGATGGAGCATCGTGTCCTATTTCAGCTCACTCTTGAGTTTGCAGCACTAAACAGAAGCCCTTTGTATTGGTCAGGGTGTGGAAATGAACCACCACATCTCACAGCATGCTTGTTAAGGACAGCACAAGCAATAAGACGATTGTTGCTTGTTGCTTGAGTTATCAAGAGTGACAAGAGCGACATTCATTACACGCATTATTTCCTAAATCAATTAGAAATACCTCAATGTCAAAAGGAAGGCAGAGAGTAAAAGGTTGAGTAATTGCCGAAACAATTATTTTTATCAAACCACCATTTGGATTTTCTGTGTGATGAATCCTATATCTATGATATGAAATATTGGGCTGTCTTCTCAACTTCTCGTTAAAGAAAAACAAATAATTCAAAATAATGCTTCGTATTCATTTTTCCCCAGACACAAATGGGGGAAAAACTGGCTCTACTGTGGCCCTGACCCGAGATTCTACGGCTAATAGGATCTATAGTATATATACCCTATTTCGGTCAGTACTGGGACTACTGGGATCTGAAAGCATTATAATTATGTTTGGGGTTCGCTGAGATCCGAATCCGAAATCCAAAATCCGAACACAATTTTCAGGAAATACTTTTTAATTGTTTCTTTGTAATGTTGTAAAGTATACACGGAGATCTCTCGGTGTCATGCTGTCACGCTGTGAGCTTGATCCTCCGATTGACGGATTCCCACCCTCCCCTCCCCTTCTCCGAACCACTGGAATTAACTAACACGTTGCAACACTTATATCCAAGAAATAATTAATCGCATATTAAGAATAATAATACACAGAAGAAAAATACAGTAACATATAGCATACAATTATTTAGCAAAATAGAATAATTTAATTAAATATAATCAAATACAAATTTTTTTTTTTTGGGGTGGGCTTAATTTACCTCGGAATCCTGAAGCAACTAAGGCTTATGTGGTCCGAGGAGGTAAGCAGGAGTTAAGTGCCTTACACAAGGACACAAGGTTGGTTATTATGTTCGTGTAGACATGTGTAGTCATCAAAAGCATGTAAATTTCCCCCAACGGGTTC
>KB311872.1:451163-465748 GCA_000328365.1 Capitella teleta | reverse complement strand
TGCATTCTCTTTGGTATGATTGTATTATTAAGGTTTTGAAATTTGCTGAGACTATTTTTATTGAGTGCGTTTCACACTTGGCGAGAAGAGAAATGGGAAAGCTATTGATTGTATTTACGATGGAGTAGCGGAGACCCAGCTTGAAGAACTGGTGCCAGTGCGCCGGTACCGACAAAAGAAGGCGACTCCGAGTCGTGTGGGAACTTTTGTAAGGTGGAAATCATTTGTTGTGACAAAATTTGCGAAGTATTGTGGGAGGAGATTGGCTTTCAATTTGTAATAGAATTTTATTTCAAAGAGTTGTCTGATGTCTGCTATTTTTAGAAGTCCAAGAGTTTTAAATAGATGGTCGGTGTGTGAGTTATATTTGCTGTTGCTGATATTTCTAAGTGCTCTTTTTTTAATTTTGTATATGTTGTTGATGTGTGCTGAGAGGCCCCAAACTAGAATTCCATAACTGAGGTGCGGAACTATTAGTGAGTTATAAATGTGCAATTTAGCTGTAAGCGGGATTGTGTTTTTGAGATTATTTATGGCGCCTGTGATTTGTGAGATTTTCTTAGTAATTTTTTCAATGTGAGGCTTCCACGTCAAGTGTTTGTCTAGTGTGACTCCAAGAAAATTGAAGGTGTCTGTGTTTTCTGTTTATTGTTAATGGTGATGACAGGGGGGTGTGAGTTTGCAATGGGGTGTGCGGAGTACAATGTTTCTTTGGGTGCGTACCCACGTAAGCACAATGTCATTATTTAGTGATATAAATTAAACTCAGAGAAGAAACTTTTAAACTTTAAATTATAACAATACATTATAAAGAAATACCCGCCATAACTCAGTCTCTGGTCGCATCGATCCTATGATGGAGCTCTGACTAAAAGGACAAGTGTGTCGGATGATTTAACAAAGAGCTCCATCTGTTGACCTCAGTAATGGACACATCTTAGATTTTCGGCAAATATCTGCATTCGGACTGTCATCCCAGCTCTTTGCTGTTAGCCAATCTCCAATATTGACAGGTGAATTAGGACAGTCTAAATGCAATTAAAATTATAATGCACCGTCAGAGTATGTCTATAAAAGCTACTAAGTACATAATGGACGTAGTCCATTTGATATTGACATTTAGTTGTTGTTTTGCTATGTTAAACTTTCATTTTCGGTTCATTGCTCTATGCGAAAAGCATTAACATACACGAAAGCGCTCTCGCTCTCCTGCGCTGGAAAGAACTTTGTTGGAAATCATGTTTGTCTCTTTTCATCCAGGTACCATATTCAGACTCTGAAGTACAACTTATTATGGACATCGATGAATAGATTAATTTATTGTATGACACATGATTATGATTTTCTTTTGTGGACGCCTGGGATCAAATGCCATACACCTCAATTAAAAGGAAAGGGCAAGTGATTCAGATGATTCAATTTAAAAAAAAATAATAATAATGATTAATAATAATAATAATAATAATAATAATAATAACAATAACAATAACAATAACAATAACAATAACAATAATAATAATAATAATAATAATAATAATAATAATAATAATAATAATAATAATAATAATAATAATAATAATAATAATAATAATAATAATAATAATAATAATAATAATAATAATAATAATAAGCAAATGAGAACATACTAAGTATATATAGTTAATGAACATAATTATGATTAACAGGTAATTAACGCCTATCCATCGACTGGGAACTGAATATCCCAAGCCTGGGTTAAACCTTGTGATATTTAAACGCGAAAGCAAAAGCCTTTGATCAACCAATAAAAGGCCTCAGTTTCAATCAAATTCATCATCACAATAATTGTACACCGTTGAAATACACAGTTGTAAACAAAACTTAATAACATTTAATATCATTATAAAGTTTATGAACTACATTCAGGTAAACTTGCAATATTGATCGTTTGACGATGAGTCAATTTCTTCTTTGTCGATTTCGTCTATTCGCTATATTTATTACAGCTTAACAGAGTATATAAGTAAAGTATCTAGTCTATTCAAAACCTGTGTTACTAGTCGCTATGATATATGTATTAGCAAGACCTTCTCGGATGATCGACGTCTGGACACTGTTCATTATTTATAACGCACATCTAAGTCCGTTGTGATCTACTTCCTGCACGTTATGATCACCTCTAATGGTGGTTTGAAACTATCATTGGCTGCAATACTCATTCGGGTGGAATCCAAGAAGGTGAAGCTTTCCACGCGATCTTTCGTGACATTACTAAAAAGAAAAGTTAGTTAGTTCGATCATCTGCTGGTCCAATCCCATTTTAATATCAATGTATTATCAATTTATAGTCTATTCATTTCGCGCGCGCAACATAAATTTCTGCCAGTCTGTTTGCCTATGTGACAAGTGCTCTATGAATTCAGAAATCGATTCTTGTGGCGAACTGAAAACTCGTGAAATCTAGCATTCAACCATTCAAGAAAAAGCACAACTATTAATGAACAAAGAGAAATTAAGGCAAACGAGTAAGGGAAAAACCACGAGCGGGAGATGGTTATGCTCAGATAAACAATGGCCGAGCGATTCTGCAGTTAGATAACCTATCGAGGCGAAACTGGGGAGAATATTTCAGAAGCAGAATTACGAGATCAATTTAATAACAGAGCATCAACCGTGACTGTCCAATTATATATGATTTGGTTGCATCGATATTCATGGAAATCGGAAGGCAGGAATACTAGTAGTGAGGATCTTCTTCAGTAGAGCAAATCGCAGCATTTCTCTTAGGTTAGTCCATTCACATTATGGTGCCGCTCATTGTGAAATAATATACAGTTATTTTAAGTATTTTATAACTTACAATAAATCGATAATCAAAGTTTCAACAGCAGTCGTCGCCAGTGAATTTCTGCAAAGAGCAATATGCTGTTTTCTGGGAAAAATTGAATCCATATCCAAAAATGTCCATATCCGTCTGATAAATATCGAGCAGTTTGTCATAAATCTTTCGTGACACATTCTCAAACTGCCATAGATGAGTCTCCATAGAGTGCAACCCTGCACTGCGATGCATGTGAATAGCTGGTAGATGATCTCCCAAGCCTAAAGCAGCCATTATATCTCCACTATCTTGTTCAACCGTTTCAGTCCGACTGATGTAATCGTATCGAACCAAACATGGTTTGCAATTCCGGAAGGTCCCCCAGTGCGGATCGCTGGAACCAATGGCAACAAAATGAGCAAACTCATCAAAAGTAGCTAAGTCGCCCTCATTGTAACTCCCACGAAATTTCCTGATGATCCGTTTGCCGATTGTCTCCCGATACGGCGAATCCTTCATCACCAGCTTATCCCTCCAGGCCGACACTAAGCGGTCAAGTGGGTGTCGAACGACGATCATTTTGCGGTATGTTTGCAACCGATCGCGAGCCTCTTTCTCAGGCAATGAATGCAAATGTTTGAACCCATATCGCTCAATGCCTTTTCCCCGGATCGACATTTGTCCCTTTTTCCATTTCCCTGATGCTCTCACAAAATGTCTCAACCAACTCGTGCTCGCTGCCTTTGCGAAGCCACAGTACAGCAACTGATGTTTATCGTCAACCAGGAAATTCGGGAAGGAAGATATCGAAACCTGAGAACTGTTGTGCCATTGTAGTTCTCCATGTTGTTTGCAAGCCGACTCCACTCCCTGTATCCGTTGTTTGTGAGTACACAATTGGGGCTTCTCAGGTGGAGCAGTATTGCTCACCTCGACCTCATGATCAAGGTGGCTCACTTGTCGCTGAGTCACGAGAGATATTCCGCTCAGGTAGATTCCACAGGAACATATCAATATTCCACATGCGAGTATTTTGACAAATACTCTTAGCCCTGTCATCGCGAAGCTGAAACTAAAGCAGATATAAGTATCGCTGAGAAGGATATCTGTGCGTAATGCCTCACTTCCTCGTGCTCTGAACCATATAGCCATAGGACCATAGGTCACTAGCGTACGAGCAAATCAGAAGAAAGTACTTCAATACTTCAATTAGTTTTTGCGTAACATTGCATTATACGAGCGTTGCATTAATAAAATAAACCGATAAGGGTTTTTTGTTGTTGTTGTTGTACGAATTCTATCTAAGAAGAACACGTTGTATACCACTGCGTACGTTAAGATAAGTTTGTTAGATTGTTCACCAAATAAAGATAAAATAATTAGCTCGTTACGATAAGAAATGTACGGGATCCAGCACTTTGCTTTTCAATACTAGAACGAGTAAAAAACTACACCCTTTTCGATTACCTTTTGATCGTCATTGCTGACTCCTTGATATCGCTCTTCAGATATCCGAGAACTAAACCGCCATAAATTTCCACGAGACATTGAGAAACTCTCTACCCAGCGACCATCACCAATATTTATATACATATAATGTAATTAAGTATCAGGATATAACATATAATTATAGGCCTACCTCTGTGGTATATTACTCAATCAGGCACACGGTTTAATTACAGGTTGGCATCATTATAGGATAATAAATATGTCATTTTCAAGTTTTCATAACATTATGGTATATATTTCACCACTTTTCTGAATGTTATTGCAAGATCTTTAAGCCAGAATTTTCTCTCTGTGCAGATGAAAGCTCTTTTGTTGGCTAGATTAAGACCTCCTTGGAACTTTTATTGCGTTAGTAAATCGTGCAACTGCAACCTTCTACGTTGACAAGCTGTCTTGGCTTGGACGCGAGACAGGCGCACGAGTATGTATCGAATTGCTACGACTTCTTAGCGGGACTCATCAGGGATAAAGATCAACATTTTTATGTGTTTTTCCTGGGATGCGTAGAGTATTAACACCAGTGCTGACATATCTATATCGATAAAGGCAGAGTTATCGTTCCGTTGATGAATGATGGCTGGTATTGGATTGTGTCAGCACTCGGCAATATTCGACTTGCAACCAGTATTGCATACTATAACTCACATGAATTTAAAGTGATGAGTATTTTAATGGATATTTTCGTTTATTCAAACTTCATGCATGCAGTAACATAAATTTAGGTATATAGCGTTGCCAATGCACAATCATAATCGTTTTACCGTAATTACAACTACATTGTAATACCCAGTTCGTATATGAATCGGAACTTATGCACGGCACAATATAACAGTGAAATGTGTTATTGTTCCTATAACAATGAATAATTTTATTGGACGCACCTTTCGCAACAATAATCATAAAATACGTATCTCGAGTACATTTTACGCTTCACCTCAATTCTCACCTGTTGTAGTATCGTTTGCTTCATCTAGGTGATTTGATCTGACATTTTTCCATAAAGCGAAAATAAAAGTAAAAATGTAATACATGTAATTGAAATATGCTATCACACGGGTATACTCTAAAGCTCGACATATGCCAACTACACTAGGCACGGTTTACTTGAAATTTACAACTACATTATGAATGCGTTAATTTAGATGTTATCAAAATTGAAAACTAAAAATTACACCGCTGCCAGTGTTTGCATAAACTTGCTCTTTGGAGTCCTCTCGGCGTTTTTTAAGTAAGATTGATGCACGGCTGTTGACTCCTAAATTATCCATCTGACGACCCTGTGTCAGTCGATCAAGAAATAATTTATTACGAAGATGGATTTAACAGTTTGGTTTGAAGATTGAGAAGTTTCGAAAACTAACACACACGAAGAAGTTTGGAAATTAAAAAAAAAAAAAAAAAAAAAAAAAAAAGGAACCACGATTTGAAGTGTGGCTCTTGTGCTCAAGTGACGTGTAGGCTGTCACGTGATGGTAAGTATACGCACAATCAACGCTTCCGACCCGTATTCATATACAAGCATCCTGACTCGGTTATCGTACCATTATGGCGGCAAATTCTGCATTGACCAATCAGGAGACCGCAAATCATGTCACGTCATACGTCATACATTGGCTCTCACACTTTCTTTCGCGTGTTACGACCCGAATAAACCTGATAACTAAGTGGCCTATCTTTATTCACAAGGGATATATTTATACAGCTCACTTGGGAAATACTCAACGTACTCAACTCCGATGCGATGAAAGCGCGGTTGTTAGGATGCTTTGATTCGCAGACAATTATGATCGAACGCTGGCCCAGGCACGGCGATTGTTGGTTTACGGCTCCGTCCAAACTCGGCTGCATATTATGAGCGTTACAGCAAAACCCCGGGAACTGAGTCACTCCCTACTCTTCTCAATAGATTTAAGGGTATACATATATCTATATTCCATGTATCTATTATCTGCATATGCTACCATATAGACAGTAGTACACAGCACCCGACTTTGCTATACAGTTAGGCAGCACCGCATAGTCATCGGAGAATTATAGCGAACTATATATATAACTCACAATCACGGCCAATTCGACTCTCCGCCGGTGAAGTACGTACATAAGATAAGGACAGGTAAGATAAATGTGATTTATTGCTCGATTTATTGAAACGTAGAATGTACCAAAGGTAATACAATGTGTACCAAATAAAACTAAATCTTAATGTACTATTCAAAGAGTAAGTGGTTGTTTTATTCATTTATTTTCTTTTTCACTAAATGATAATGTGTGTGTCTGAAAGGGGACGAAGGAGTAAGCCCTACTATGATGCGAGTGTCTTTTTGATTCAAAATATCTCATTTTCGGTTCTCTAATTATACGATTAATGGGAGATTTATTTTTCCCACGATACCCGAAGGTGTATAAATTTGGCAAGACTGATGGGGTTGGGCAGCTGGGCAGCACTGCAGAGTCACCGAAGAATAACAATTATAACAAATTACAATTATAATTCAGAATCATAACGCCCGTGGCTTGATCGGGTCTCGAACCCGCGACTTCGACTCCCACGGTCGGCATACGATTGCAGTCACCCAGTCGAACCGACTGAGCTATTCGGTGCCCCCGATATAATTTTTTCAAGCTGAGGATATGCATGCAATATAATACACAGTTCAAGGAATAGGAGACGAAAGTGTAAACAGAAAAGAAGAGCAAAAAAAAAAAAAAAAAAAAAAAAAAAAAGGAGATCGTATCCGTTGTTAATTTGTTGATCTGTGCATGGTTCCGCACTTAATTCCGATGAGGAGCCTTTTGTGGCCAATTTGTCCTGGCCCAATCATATACTGGCCGGACTATAAGTCATAAGAAACGCCAGAGTCGCATTGCTTGAACAACATGAGTTTGAATGATTGCCTGAAATGCGTGCGATTGAAAGGCAGAATTTTAATTGAATGCATCTCAATCTGCGACATATTCATTACATAATTCGCTCGGTTTTTCTTTCTTTATATTCTTGGGGTGGGGGGGGGGTTTCTCCTTCGCAGTGTTACCAGGAACTGGTGATATACGTTGAAGTATTGAATACCAATCCCCGGGATATTTATATTCATTGCATTATTATATCATCCTCTTTCGTGTCATCTCTCATTTGTATTGTGAAACCAGGAACTGTTTATGTCCAAATGAATAACAATTCGAATTAATCCTGTCGTTTCGACTTTTTGCACTCTAAACTTTCTAACGCCATTCAGTAGTTGCCAATAACATAAAAAGCACCACGTGAATTCTAAATTTGAACTACATTTTACCAAATACCTTATAATTATACCAATACTTTTTGTGTGGATTTCCCTGCTCGCTTGTTGACTTTAATCAAGTAAATAAAAGTCCAACACTTTCCACTTGCAGCGATGCATTTGTTTTGTGTTATCCGTGGTTAAATTTTGACCAGGTCTATCTGTATGTGCTTGCGAAGCAGAGACAACATCCGAAGTCCAGAACTACGAAGAAACAATCAACAGGCAAGAGGCTCGAGCTGGCCGTTTACATAAGATCTTTGGAAATACTATAATGATGTTCTACCATATATACTCTCAGCAACCAACTAAAATAATAGGCTCTGTAAAAACCCAAACCAAATTTACTGGTTCCCTATATCAAATGTCAATATATCAAATCACAATACGAGGTTATGCCTAGCTATCACCACAATCACCGTTTGAAATTCAACATAAAGATTTAAGATATAACATTTGTGTTTGCCCTTTTCGATTTAAACCTATGATAACTGCAGGCAATCATTTTTTTTTTCAATGCATGAACTGAACTGGTAAGGGGTCATATCAAGATATACAGTCCCCCGAAGACATGAAACTGCAGTGCACTGCAGAGCCACCAAAACGTTATAGCAAGAGGAACTCGGTGATCATAACGTCCTTATGAAGCATGAAGCACTGACGCCTCATAACGTTTCATTGTTCGTTTGACGGGTTTTGGTCATGTTCATATGAGTACCACATTATGTCGACATAGTCTGCAACCAGATATCGAATATCATATGTTGACCCAAGATAATCATCTTACTAGACGATGTTGGGTGTAAATGACCTCGCAAGTTACGCTCGCAGCTATGCGTCGTGGTAGCAACTGGCTTAGTTGTGATCCCTGAATGTGACTGATGCAGTTTTCGATATACGTTATAATTTTGGTATGTTGACTAACATTTATCGAATTTACTCGTTCCCAATGTCAAGGCCATTTCAGTTCTCCGTGACATTTCTAACATAAAACACAGTTACTACTTCATCACACGTTCACCAGAGCAGATCTCAGACATCTCCAGGAGTCATATTTTATCCTCCAACCAATAGATCTGGAGATTTGCTGTATATACTACATGTATATGCACGCATATTCTACATCGGCCTATGTGCCCATTGTGAAACAAATGTTCATAGCGTGTCACCTAGCCGAGCCACTGGCAGTTACGCACGAAATATAAAGGGCGCGTCAATCCGACATAAAATTCATACTATAATGTGGGTAAAAAAAAAAAAAAAAAAAAAAAAAAGTATATGTATAATTTTAGCGTTTTGGGTTCGCAAAAAGCGGAATCTGCGTTTTAGTGGAAGATCTTAGGTCCAAATATGTGATGAATCCGGCAAAAAAAAAAAAAGGATGATGGCATCAAAACTTCAGAAAAACTACTAATACGTATGAGGCGTCAGTGCATCATGCTTTATAATGACGTTATGATCACCGAGTTCCTCTTGCTACAGTCAGACCCCGTTAATCCACCGTCATGTAACCCGTCCTTTTCGTAATCCGCCCAAAAATCTCAGGGACGAATCGTTTGTAATGTTAATTGTGTCATGTAATCCGTCCTTTTCGTTAATCCGACTCCAACCACAATCATAGGGAACGAATCTACAATTTACCATTGTAAATAACACATGTAATCCGCCTCCCAAATAGCGTGTCGAAAACAAACATCAGCCACGACACACTAATTGTCGGCGATTTCTTTGAAGTCGGGTCAGTTTAACAACAACTGGCGCCTCCCCGTTTGTTTAACGGCGATTCACGTTGTTTAATTAACTTGTAAAGCGTTAAAATCGCAGGCGAAAATGCTCTTAACACATTCACCGCCAAGGCATTTTCGGGACGATACCCCTATACCGCCACGTATTTTACTCAAAAAGCCTTGACTTTACCGCTCTGTAATTTCTCAATGAACGCACGCATTTCTACATATTTAACATATTAGGATAGATCGTTCTTTTGTGAATCTAACCATATAAGATTCAACATCATACATGCAATTACATGTACTGAAATACAGCTCTGAACAACACACACTTTGGTGAAAACCACACCTTCGCAAGCAAAAAGCTGAGAAAATCGCAGTTTTGTCTCAGCTACCAGTATGACCAGCATAACACGCATTGTGATTATAGAGGTTACGTTGTGTAGGCATAACTATTACCGCACGATAACGACCCCGGTAATTAACACATCAAAGGATGAAAATGACAGTTATAAAGTCGAGAGTTTGAGTCGGCGCTAACTTGGCTTTCAGTCGCAAATAAGCTCGTTTTCTCAAATCCTTTTTCGCATCACAAATCCGCACTGTTGTTAGAGAGATGCCTTGAAAACAGTGCTTTGATGTGTGGCATAAAAGTATGCCGAGTTAGGAATAGTCAGTTGGAATAACTCGATAATTTATTTTTTTGATCAGTGTCCCTAAACCAAAGACGGAGGCACACGTGTATTATTATAATTGTATTTGAAAGGAAAATCAGAGTACGTACACCTGTATTATCTTGCGAAGCGCAAAGAGAATGATGCTACACCTCTGTACATGTATATAGTCAACAATGACATAATAAAGATTAAGAATTGTTTCCGCTTCGCGAATACGTGTGGTTTATTGCATTTAGATCTATTCTACATCAGAAAATTAGTTTGAGAATGAGAATATCATAATGAACACGGAACAAAGATAGCACGCCATGCGTATACACGTGCCACGTACGGTGCCACGCTTCAATGATGTATACTCTGTTACATTTTAGCGACTCACTGACTACTATGTAGATCGTAGTTGAAAACTCAATAAACATGCATGGACTTTCATTGCTAGACATGTATGCACATGTATAAATATGTGCTAGAAATCCATATGTTGCGGAAGCGATGCTTGTGATGAAATGTGTATCTGCCTTTTTATTTCTATATACATTGTACATGTATACGAGGGATATACATCGTACATATATATCTTACTATTTGTTCAATAACTCATCACATAATTATACATTTACCAGTACACTAGTATTCAAGCTGAACACCCGCATTGCCCAATTGCTGTGAAAACTAATCGCTTCACTGCTTCACCACGAGTCGTCATCGCTTCGCTGCATGCTTTCGGCAGCGGTCTACCACAAATCAATCGGTAACTGCTAAATAAACTTCAGAAGTACAAGGATTAATGATTGGTTTAGGAACATATATCCGTAAAATCATGATATAATCATAGATGCACACGGTCAAACTCTTTGATATTTTCAGAGATGATGCGCAAGAGGTAATAGCACCCGTATATAGCAAAAAGTGCAAAACACGGAAATCTCCGTGTTTGGCGGTGAATGTGTTAAGTCTTTAATTTAATTGGTCGCTGGGTTAAGCGATGTTCAGAAGCGGAACGAATGAGATGACGAAGTTGTGAGTGGAGATAAATCGAGTGGAGAAGCGAGTGGGTCTGAGCCCGCGAAGGAAGTCTTGGCGGGGGAAGCGAGGCAGCACGCACGCGCATTGATGCTATATTTCGGGAGATTCGAGGAGTCGGAGGTAGCGAAGCAAGAAAATAGAGATGAGCTACACAGATTGGGCGTGATGGAACTGCTTTTAACAAGCAGATTGAATAATGCCGCTAAGCAGACAACCATCACTGAACTTTTCAAAAAATAAAAATCTTTAATTGGCCTCATGTGATCGTTTATGAGATCCTGTTAACCTCCAGCTTCATTCCTAATGGTATATGCCACTACGTAAATGCATTACATGGGTTTTGGGAGTTTTAGAATGACACACAATTTTCATCAATTTGTGGCCTGAAATGTAATCCGCCCTTTTCGTTAATCCGTCAGTTTCCTTGGGAAATGACAAGGTTTTGTTCTTAATTGTTTGTGTTGCTTCTCTCGACCAACCAGTGCAATCTTGAGGTGTTACAGTGGTAAATAATATGGTATCAGCACATCACATGCAGTATAGTGCAATCCTGTAACAGTTGTTGCATTAAATATAGTGCTACCAATAAGTATTCAACTCATTTGAATTCAGAAATAAATAAGCACCATGCAAGCAATGAATTTATATACAAATCAATATTACATAACATAAACATATCATTAGCAAAATATCTTCTACCGGAATTTCTTTTGTGAAAGTGAGTGAAGCCAAGCAGATAAGGAACAACATATGCGTCGAGGTCATGCACTGAGAGAACAATTAACCAATTCAAATATGTCCAGAAGATGTCGCATTTCGTATTAGTAATGAAAGCTTGATTGATTCATGCTTCCACTAATATTTTCCACTATACCCATAGTAGATGTCATCGACTGTAGAGAGAAATGAGGCCCAAATGGCGATGGTAATAATCAACACCAGACAACCGATAACAATGGCCGCGATTCCAAATCCGTAAGCGATATTTCGCTTGTTGGTGGCTCGGTTGAAGTCCTTGACCTTGTGATCTGTGTATGACGTAGAAGCGGCCATTAAGGACACGGCACCCAACGGCGTGCAAAAGAAGAAGCTGAACAGAGCGGTCACCATCGGACACCAACTCCAGCGCTGTTCACGCATGACCTGCGCGTACGGGGCTTGCGCAACCACTGGTGGCTGCTGCATGGGAATTTGAATTCCGGGTTGGTTGATCTGTGCTGGGTAAACCATGGTCATGATTCTGAAATGGATACATAACATTAGTATGTATTTTATACCTGAATAAAATAGTAAAAATAAGGTCACATGAGATGTTTCTATGTACTTATTGAATTGTATTATCTGCTTGAAGCTCAGAAATTTCAAATATATTTTGCAACAATGTACAATCAGACGAAGAGCAGAGGAATGTGCATTGACGGAGTACGTCATACTTATAACCGCTATGGGATGACTCATGAGGGAACATTTTAAATGTGAATCTTATTGTGTTATTGCATCTCTGTCTTGGGAATACATAATAATAAATAATAGTTATACATTATTCATTTATATAGCGCGAAATGTACGACGATAGGACAAAATGTCTATACTCTAACATAATGATCAATTTCGAGAGGAAAAGAACTTTATGCGATCTTCGCAGCCATTACATACTTATAATCATGAATATTCATTAAATAAAATTATCCAATCAGCGTGCGGCGGCATGCTCTTTGTTAAGTTTGGCCACGCTTTAGACAAAGCGCCCTCGATCACTTACAAATTGTCAGCTGAAGGAAGCATACTTTTATTGGAGCTTTTTCTCCGTTATTTATTATTTATTATTTATTTTTTTTTTCGCGTGTAGTTTAACTTAAAAGGGTTTTCTCCGTGGAAGATGCGTGAATCGGGCTTGTAGCCTACTTCCGTATGTGCATATTCTGATTTGTTCTGTGCATGTATGCCAATATGGTATACAGCATTTTGTAGTTGTCGGTTTTTGGCTTTTTTTATATAATCGCCTAGACTTCTTACTATTCAGACTCGCTGGGTTTTAACCAACTTTAAACTTTCTTTTGTGTTTTTACATAAAGCTTCTTATGGTATTCATAATGAGTAATATGGGTTTTGATTTTCGCGTTCCCTCGAGGTTGGGGTGCTCACAGCGACCTTTGATCTATAGTCATCACTGTGGGTTTTTTTTCCACGTTTGCATACATCAACCTTTTCACGGTCATTTTTTTCATTTTTTTTCCCGCAAAAAAATAGCTTCTTGGTCTTTTCAATACAACTCGGCAACAGGAATGACTTCTGTTTGTTTTTCCGTAATGGTGAATTATATTCAACTAGCCTCTGGACGCATCACTCCAATCACCAGAATCCATTACATGTATATGGATAAGACGAATCCGAATTTAAGACGATGGGAGCATAAAAGAGAATTACATTGATTAATAATAATAATAACAATAATTTATTTCGTACAAAAACATGTACAGGAAAAATGAACGGATAAAGAAAAACAAAAACGATAAAGGTAAAGGTAATGGTAATGGTAAATATAAGTGCATACAATAATCCAAATGTGAAACTAGGCTGTGCTATACAACGAGTGAGAGAGAGAACCTGTGCTAAACTAGAAAAAAAAAAACCAACTTAACAAAAGACAGATTTGCATCAATTCAAGATACGGTAATAATCATACAATCAATTAATACATAGTGAATTAATTAAAAACAAAACATCAGTATTATCGAATTCGTTGGATATACTCAAAATATTATCTCTTATATTACATAATTCTTTGATACCCATTGCGGTTGCATTATTGTCTTTAGATGTGGTGATACATAATATATTTGACTGACTCAGCATGATTCGCCTATTAATACCAACAGAGGATCGACTAAAGGGAAGAGAGTGAATGAATGACCGAACAAGTCTATTATTGCTGACAGAACAGCTGGAATGAAAAGTTTTAAACCGGTATAATAACTGAAGGGAAATTTAAGGAGAATTCATTAAATAAGGAAGTATGTTACAATGAGTACGTGGATGTACCCTCCAAATCCTGCGGACAATTTTCCGCCAGGCAACATAGAATTCATTAAGTGACGGTAAATCGAGACGCCATAAAACGGCACCGTAAAAAGAAGTGCAAAAAGAATTAAATAACTGTGCAACAACACTCGAACTGCAAAATCCAAACCTAGCTAAAAGAAGATTTGCCGAGGCCACTAGTTTGGACTTTCCTCGAGATATAATTTCTCGAGCCCAATTGGGACCTATAGTACTTCCAAGGTGGATGGCTGTGGTCGATTTATATACCACATGACCGTTAATGTCTAGACCGAGATCACAGGTACTCCTATCATTGTAACAGATATATACACTTTTGTTTGCATTGTATTTTACAGAATATTCCTTAGCAAAATATTGACATATTTTTAGTTGTAATTTTATTGAACTTCTATTAGGAGCGAGGAGAGTTAAATCGTCCGCATAACAAAGAGCTCCACAAAAGTTCTCACCAAAATGACAACCAACGTTTGATCGACTCAATCTATTTAAAAGGACATCCATA
>KB311872.1:408592-419905 GCA_000328365.1 Capitella teleta | reverse complement strand
TTCTCATCTTCAACATCACCCATAGCTTCATTCTTCTCTTCCTTCTCATGCTCATTCTCATCCTCATTCTCATTCTCATCTTCAACCTTATCTATATCTTCACTATTCGCTTCCTTCTCACCCTAATTCTCATCTTCACTCTCACCCTCATCCTCCTCCCCATTCTAATTTGCTTCATCATTTTCGACCTCATTATCATACTCACCCTCACTCTCGTTATAATCATCAATGTATCAATAAAATCCATATTTTCGTCATTTCTGCTCATCTAACTCTCATCCTATCTTTTGTCCAATCACCACCCTCATAATTCTTTGAACTCATCATTTCCTCTCATCCTTTGTCTTCAACACCATCGCACCCCCTTCCTTGATTTTCTGCTCCTTCTCTCCGTTTCTTCTCATTCCACCTACTCTTTAGCCTTTTGCCCCTCTCGCTATTTCGACGTGATCGTTTTCGCCGCATTGGGATCGCGCTGTTCAATGATTCATCTTGGCAGAAATTTGACGTCACTTCGATAGATCACAGTTTCCATCAATCATACTTCCATTTTTTACAGTGATCCAAAGCCTTCCAAAAACACAACTTACATGCGATCAATGCCATGTTGCAAGTCAGTCAAGGGCGTGCCTTCTACGATTGCCCTGATTCGAGAATTATTGCGACCCCAACCTCACCTGATGGATGAAGCTGTTAGCTTAGCCGCTTGTAATTCTCTGTTAGCATGGAGTAATACATCGCGGTTGGTTTGTGATATGTAAAACAGTTAGGGAAGCACCTGTGAGCTCCGTGTTTATTATAATCATAACGAGCAGGTATAAGTGGGCCTCACAACTCAAAGGCAATGGTCAGCAGACCAATTGACGACATGAACAGCTCCATTAGTGACCAATGGATGCAATTAGCGAGCACCCGAATGGACATTGGTGTTGCTTATCTGCTGCGGTCAGTCGAGTGGCCCTTTCCGCTGCTCCTTTTGCTGGGTTGTGGTCAGTATCATTCGTGCATCGAAAGGGGCCGTAACATGTTTGTAAAGGTCACTTCTTTTGCGGATAATTCCGACTGTCTACAAGCGTCCATTAGGCGTGCACTTGTCCATTCGCGCGCTAATGCCAAGGCCGACATGGACAACTGAAAAATTGCATGAGTTATCAATTGAACATCGTGAAGAATGAAAACAGTTTGACGAATAGTAATACACTCCTGCCATCTTACGTGGAATTCGATACAAGGCAATCGAGCGTACCAATCATGTCCATCACGATCCTCTTTCGCCCCTCATTTGCCTGCCTTCCATTTCACCCATTGCGTTAAAGCGCTGATATTCATGCCCAATTCAGTGCTGCGTCTTCGGCTCAGCTGTGTAGCTCATGGCTCTCTCATTCGGCCGAGGATAACTCAATCCGACCGCCAGATGCCAAGCCTCCCGACCGTCTCAACACGGCCCCGAATTCCAAGGAGTTTGTTGTCATATCTCAGCCCTCACAGGCATCCTAAGCTGACAATACGAAACCGACAGCTCAAAGAAATTGAGATTACCCCACTCTCTGTCTCCTATGCTGAAGTCTTCCAGAGATTGACGCGGTTTTTAGAGACCCAGAGCGAACGATTCACAATGCTGTGGGTTGTTTCAATCTAGGGCCGCTGAAATTCCCTTGTGGTTGCACACATATACCTGCTTCTTGCTATGCCATGCACACAGACGAGTAACATCATTTTCTTGCTAGGAGCTAGCAGCATTTGTCTACCGAGTGCCTTTAAACCCACTTTTCGTAAAATGTTCGAGGAAATAATTATTGTGGAATGAATAATTCATCCACGCCATTAAGATTCTTCTACGTACTCACAAATACTCGTGTACTATAAACACTGATCTTATTTCAGGTGCTGTATGTGATAAATGTCAGCCACCCGAATGGTTCTTCAAAGTGATCTTCTGGCTTGGCTACTGCAACAGTACAATGAACCCGGTCATATACGCCATGTCAAGCAGGGAGTTTAAACGCGCCTTCATTCGCATCCTCAAGTGTCAATGTCGACATAGATCTCGCTCATTTGTATGGGAAAACGCATCAACGAGTCCATCAACGACTGAAATGAACAAATTGTATACCTCAGTGAGGAGATTCACAAAACGAGACGTGCCCAGTGTTGCATTGAACAACCGTAGAATCCACGGAACACCTTTCTTCAATAGTAACGACCAAACCAACAACCACCGTGACACCTTGCAGGTTTCCATGCAACTTTTACACGATAAACAACGTAAAGAAACAGCTGAGACTATGATGATAAGCGATGACGAGTCTGCAATTATGGAGCAGTCGGATGACGAGAAATCCGACATCGACAATGGAAGCGTCATTGTTAGTTTTCCACGTTCGACCGACGAATCTGAGGAGAGCAAAAGACTGATGGAACACAAAGGGGTGTGGGAAGAGGAGGAAGACGAGGGAGAGGATGATGATCTAGAGGACGACCCAATAGAGAAGGAAGAGTTAGTAAGACTTCCCTGTGATGTAGTTATCAACTGTGAAGATGACCAAGTGACAGCCCCGAGTTTCTTAGTGAATGACTCATACCCTTCCCCGGAAGACCAAATCATGTGGCTATGAGCCTGAAATAAAGTATTTGTGAGTTAATTTATTATGAATAATTCAAGATATATAACTCTTCTGGTGGATTATTCAGAGTTTCGGGTAAAGTACCTGACAGTTGTTTTAATCGCTTGACATTCGCATCTTGTTCGTGAAAACATTCGTCTTGGGGACGTTTTTCAGCCCTGGTTCAGTTCGTGGAAATACATCAGCAACGGGTGCGTTACTGACATCCTCCGTATAATATGCAATTATACACACGTACAGAAATGCGCATGAGTAGAAGATTGTATTAAGCATATTATGGAGTTAAGCGTAATGCGTCCGTTAATTTAGAATAGGGTAACTCATGGCAAATTATGGGCGTTTTCGTTTTGTTTTTTTTGTTTTTTTTTTCATTTTTGTTTTATTTTTATTATTATTATTATTTTTTGTTTTTTTTTTTTTTGAAAAGCGCAGTGCCATTAACAGCAATGAAATCGTCAACATGGAAAAAATGACCTAGTTTTGACCCACTCTGTGGATATCTACATATAGCCTAATTACTTACCGGTGTTCATGTGCATATAATAATTATAAGTCTTGCGAGGGGGTCACCACCGAACGCAATCATCTTCATGCAATAACACAATCAAAGCAATCCGGATTCGATATCAAAGCATCGGTCTGCCATGGCCCCTCAGTCCTTACTTGACCAGTGACCAGTCGACATTAGAGCGTTGATGCTCCTGATTGGTCACACCAAACCTGCCGTATAGGTCACAGCATTGATTAGTATCCCCCAGGACAATGGCATCCGAGCCAATTGGAGATCCTGTGGATAATTTACGATGGAATGCTAAACCGTCAATTGGGCCTGCTGTTTGCTCTGGACAATGAAATGTGATTTCTCTGATGAAGGACGCAATTATGTCTAAGCATTGCTGGTTGGCATTAATTTCACTGATCTTCGCCGCGATGGCGATTGAAACGGAAATCTAGGATTCACGGCACCATCAACGTGAGATAGAGAGATGGTAGCGGAGTGGTTAGCGTGCTCGCGCCTTGAAAGGGTTGACCACTCAGGGCTCAAATTATTGTGCCAGCCACTGATGTAGCGACTCCAATTCTACATCATTTATCCACGGGTTTGATGGTAAGCTCCAAGCTCGTAATAATGAAGACACCACACAACCAATATTCGTGTCTTACATACTGGAATCATATATAATGTGTGGCAGCTTAAGTTTCGAATAGACAATGCAGTAAATCGGTGCCTTCCAGGTATGCGCAAGCAATCTGACATTGATGGATAGGTTGGTTTCCCGCTTTTCGACGCACCTTTCTGACCCCAGTATTGGTAATTGTCTACTAAGAGATGGAGTCAACCCAGTGCACGCTCTGTCCGAAGGTCTACTGTTAATGTTGTTGGGTGTTTTTGATCGATAAAGAATTACAATCCAATATAATCGGACTCAGGGATTTATTCAGATGACTGCGTTACCAGAGTTGGCGTGTGTGCGGTGCTCCTCGAATCCGCTAACTCACAGAGCTTTTATACAAATTTGGGGCGACCACCGGGATGGTCACCAGCATGGTGCTGGTACCGAGCTGGTAGGGGTACCGAGGTTACAGCTTTCGGATATTGTCAGTGAGCATCCTGTAATAAAGTTTAGATTTAATAATACACCAAATTTCGGTTTTGTTAATGAATACGTTTGGAAATCAATTGAGTGATGAGGTGGTTTGCATGGGTGCTCATTGTTGACGTGATTTGCCAAAGATATGAAAGGAGGTGACAACTACTCTACCAAAATTATATCATTGTGCATCTGGGGGATTCCACTGTCATCTCGTTCAGAGTTTCACCAAGGACATCCTGGTCGTTGGTGGTCATGCCTTTCAATTGGCATTATCTATGTTGGTTATTTGTGGTCATACTATCACAGTGACCTTATGATTGATTCCATAACAATACCACAAATTCAAATTGAGGTCGAGATGCCGACGCTTGATTAGCAAGTATATTGAAATTTTTGTCGACCCGGAATGATTCAACCGTTCGAACTCTGAGCTTTGCTTCAGATTTATTGGTTTTATGCCCTTCTTGTCAGGTGTGTAGTAATATTAGGCGAGTGTAAAGATGGCTGACCAATATGCATGTATATTGCATTAACTGAGTTCTCATTCAAGAATGATCCCGTTCCATTCAATAAAATTACATGTCAATGCGGTGCAAAGGCCATTCGATAGGTGATTTATCAATACCTTCGAACAATTGTACTTTGACACATATTGCATACTCCTACTACATTCAACAGATACGTGCGAGGAATGAGGGCTCCATGAGGTATAATTCTGCGCATTGCATGCGAGAGGCTTCGCTTTCAGCATTCGGGCGTCTGTTGTAGTCGGCATAATTACACCTTTGCACTGCCGCTCGACTATCGTGGCTCCATTAGACGTTGCTTTTTGCTAACAATATCCTTCCTTGCGAATTGGCGCCGTCCTCTCGTGATGCAACCTGGCCATGAATAATATAAAACTATCGCTGCGTTTACTCCACTGAAACAACCCAAAAACTCAACTATAATTGAAAACCAACTGTGCCCTTTGTGACTAAGATAGTGCATGTCCAAACTTCATTTCACCGTTAGTAAAGTAAGCTGGCGGATATGTGAGAGTGAAATGAACTTGTGCAACGCTGAAAGGAAGATATCAGCTATGCCAATTCGAAAGCTTCTTCTATTTAATTATGTCTATATTCTCCTTGGACAATCCTAGATATTCCTGGTAATTGTACGGAAATGAATGTGTGACAGTCGTGTGATTAACTTTGCTATCACCGGAAAATGAGGTATTGATTCGTTCAGTTGTTGTTTGTTTGTTTGTTTGTTTGTTTGTTTGTTTGTTTGTTTGTTGTTTTTTCTTTCACAAACACTTAATGATATCTTTGTTACTAAACTCAATCAACGGTTCTGCGTGATGTAATCATATTCCACGTTAGTTGGACTGCGTGTGCTTCAGACCAGCCTTTAATTTACTGATTAAATGAAACAGAACGTTTCCACGTGGCACTGGGTCAGTTGGTCAGCCAATTCCGGGTCATTCCAATCCGGGTCGCCCCATTCCGTGTTATCCCAGATCACGTGGTCACAAGATCAAAGAAACACAAGGTCCTAGGGATCACAAGAATCAGACGCGGCTTGATAGCCATGCAGGTTTCATCCGCTTTGGTCAACGAATACGATCATTCAATTTGAGCATGAAAGAGAGTTTGCCACATCGATATTCATCTCATATACACGCAGTAGCTTGTAGCTATATCTTATTAGTTATTACTAATATTAATTTCCCAGAAAAAAACTTCCTTGAGCTACTTAATGAGACACAAAGCCTGAGATATGATGACATAGAGGATAAACACATGATATGCCACATGAAAGATATTTACTCAGGTGAAAGAGAGAGAGCAATAATCGTTAAGAAATACAGACATCGTTTGAGTAAGCACAGCAACCAACCATTTGATAATTCATTCTGCTCGGATGTCGTAGTTTGTGATTCACTTGTTCCACATGTCAGGCGTGCTTTTATCTTTTATGCAAACGCGTCGTGCTTTGCAATATCCGCACGTTTGTCACCTTGTTTGCTTCGCCGCCTTTCATGTCACTATATAATATCCTGCTCACCTGCAATCAGCTATCACCTGAAGTGATGAGATGAGCTTTACTATTTGCTATTAAATTAGGTGAGATGGGGTACTGTACAGATTACCATAGCTGTTTATACCTTAATTGAAAAAATAACAATTTTGTCAGTCTATATATCAATCAAATAATGTTTGATGGATTGCGGTGATTAGCCATCCAATTTCCTTATCTGCATAAGATACTATATAGAGCCCATTTTTTAAGAATGAGTTCGGAATTAAGCTTTCGAGGTTGCGTACTAACCGTTGATTGAGATATATATATCAGGTCAATTTAGTGATCACAAGATGCACTTGATGACCCCCATTATCCTCCAGCCCCAAGGTCACCACCAATAAGATATCTCATTGATTAGCAATCTAAAAGACCTCAAAGGCACGATGGACACCGACAGGGCAACGACGATTTAATCCCAGAAACCTGCGAGACAGGTTATAAACCTTCCTCTCTTTTTTTTTCTTTTTTTTTTGGTTCCTCAATTAATGAATTCCGAGTATTAGAATAGTTTGGTCCAAAAGGTGCAGAGGGGCGTCACTACACAAACAAGGAACTGTTGACATATTGTTATCTCTCTGAAGCAGGGCATCAAATCCCAAATGGGACCTCGTTGATTCAGGGTCAAAATTCCATTCAAAATTCACGAGCGGACTCTTTTTTCTGATTAATCAATAGGGCTGTCTGTTTGCTTAAGCTGCACCGTGGGCAGCTCTGTTTAATGCTACGATAAATATCTATGCTGAATCATAGGGTTGTAATTATTCACAAATTGCATAAGTATGCATAACGACTGTAGATAGAATCTCCCTCTGGATAACAGACGATCAGAATGATGTTCTCTCAAAAATAATAAGAAACATATTGTGGAAAAAGTTAGCTTTCTGTATTCGTTCGCACGTCTCATGGATGAGTTTTAGCGCAATTAGTGCAATAAAAACCAACTCATTTTTACAAAGTGCCATCAGCTCTCTCAGATTCGAAGCACCACATAATATTGCTCAACAACTCACCAAAACACACAGTTCTTTGGTAATATAATGCTTTCTATTGGTTCGTATTTTTTATCGGTTAATGCAATAGATGTTTACTCTGTAAGGTTAAAGCCATAGCCTGATGCAATCCCACAGCCCCAATATTATTGGTTATTTTCGATAGTAATACATTAGCTAAAGTGAACCCCTATGTACTATGACTGTGTTAAGAGTGCTATGCTCCAGCAACACAAAGGCTCCATTAATAAACCAAGTATTGAATAATATGAAGACCATTGATGCGTGAATGAAACATTAAGTCCATTGAACATATTTCCCTGCTTAAATATATCTCATTAACTGCGTATATCACAATCTACAGCACCATGGAGTTATATCACAGTTGTTTCCACGTAAAAGCGTGTATGCGCATAATATTTCTTGACTCCCACCGACTCTTGCATCTGGCCTCTGAGGCATCTTTTCGGTGGTGTTTGTTTCGACCTGTGAGGCCTCTTACTACGTTGGGGGAGATTAGATGTGGACATACCCAAAGAGCTTCCGTATGCATCTCGAGGCCCTCGTAAGTCTAACTCTGATGGCTCATACAGTTGCTTGGCTTATCGTAGCAGTCACTGATAGGCTCTATGGACATGGTAACGACCTATTACCCCATGTGGGGGCGACGCAGAGGGTGCTTGACCTTGGGGATATGTCAAATAGGTGGTCACCTATGCCTGATTTTGTTATGTATCTCAGGCTTTTCATTACACTTAGCACCCTAGGTAGAGGCCAATCTCCTTGAGTGGTCATTATTCTCATTATCCGGTCAGTGATCTCTCCTTGGGCAAACTCGTTATTTTCATTTCTGCTTTTGAACGACTGGTGATATAGCTGATGTTTTTATCTACCACCCTCTAATCTCGGGTTAAGACCTTTCAACATAGGATTTACATTTAAAATGCATGCATAGGGTTAACTAATTGGTGACTAGGATACCTGTGTTGTTACCATAACTGCCGTGCGCAGGTGTACCGCTGATGCAGACGTCGAAACAATAGGGAAAGTGCGAATTGGGCAACGTTCCATTAGAGAGAAGGCCTCCCCTTACACGACAAATGCATTATTCAAGTATTGTTGAAATGTTCTCCATATGCAAAGAACGGTACCGACTGATATAATGACACCTTCGGTGGGTTCAATGGGGCTCTCTGTCCCCTATCAAAACCATCCTCGTTGAATTCCAACGAACTGGCCACTCTCCAAGGATATTGTCTTTCACTTGGGAGAGCCCGGCCAAAGTGATGAGTTAATGCACCGGTTCCTTAGTTTCATGGAATCCTCATGCCGGGTTCGTTGCTTTCCCCATTTCAGTATTCGCATTAAGTTATTTTGTGCATAATCTTTCCTCGCTTAAACCTCTTCAGAACTCACTGCCCACTACGCCTAACCAACAAAATCCATACAAATGATATATCTCAAAGAAAAACGGCCATTCATGTAAATAATAGTTTCATATCAACTTCAAAAGTTCACATTAATTGGTTTTTATACTTGAGTTCAACTCTTTTTCAGTTATGATGCATATGTTGCTGCCTTTAAAAAAGGTGAAAAGTTGATTTTATGGTCTAGATAACAGCCAATGTCGTTCACAATACTCCTCCTGGTTGTTGAACCCGTTACACCAATACAAACTCAGCTCCCCGGGGAGCATACAAGCGAGCGCAGCCACGACGGCGCAGCTTGCTTAATCGAACAGAGATATCCATCACTGTCCAACCAGGTACCAATTTTTGACACTATGCAGTGTGTCATGCAGTGGTGAACATGAGGGTTTTCAAGCTGTGAGATTCGACCCGGCAAGTTGCCCCGCCGGATATTGAACCCTCTGCATGCTAGACGAGCGCGCTACAATTGCGCCATCGCGGCCCCTTGAATTAACGTTTTTTTTTTTGTTTTGTTTTTTTTGTTTTTTTTTGTTCCTTGGTCCGGTATATTTGTGTTCAGACTCGAAATATTAGTCTCTATGACGTGAAAGACCCAAGTTATGAACGATTTTAGCGACCTCCCCTTGTCGCTGAAATTCATGCATAACCATCGGGAAAGCCCAATGGCGGAACTATCGAGCCTCGAAGCAACAGATATGTGGTTCCACAGGAGAATATATCACGCACTTAATGAACTATTGTTGCCTTCCACAAACAGCAATAGTAATGAAGAGATCCTGTGATGAGCACAGCAAACGAACATAACCAGAATGAGAACTAGCAAACACAACACGAATGACAATTATGGAATTAACGACGATGCGTTGAGCTAGGCAACTCCCAAAGAACACCAAATCAACCATCAACTATGGCCAATTCATTGTTCATATGGAGATGTCATTTGAGCTACAAGGTATGATCATAATAATTTATAGATCCTAAAAAAAATCCACGGTCGCGAAAATAAATGGATACATAGTTCCGCAAGTCATACTAATGACACTACATGTAAAGTGGTAAAATTCACAGGTAATAAAAATATAGCTAAATTGATATTTTATCCTTATACACACTTCATGCACACTCATGATTAAGAGCTTGCATCAAAGACCTTCCAATTGGCCAGATGCGAATTCCGTTAGTAATCCTGTAAATTTTTATTACATTTATTATAATCCGAATAATGTCTTTCTGGTAAATTTTCATGTAACTTTATATATTGATTTATGCAATAAATGGTTAAATGTGCCTAGTTATACATCTAAATATAGTTATATTGGCCTTCAGTTGATGATTCACTTCAAATGAAATCAACAGTAATATTGCAAGTGCTTCTGGATCGATCCTCATTGCATTTCGGTGTTATTTTCCCATCTTTCCCGGACAATGCAAGCAGAGGCATTAGCAGCAAAATGCAATAAAAGGAAAACAAATCATACAAAATACTGATAATTATATCATAGGCGTGGTACCATGCAAAGGAGTATTCCCAAAAGCACAATAAGGACTTTTAATGAATTCTTGCATAGAGTTGCAAAAAAAAGGGAAAGGTTTTCAACTAGAATTTGTGTGAATGCGATAACTTCCGCTTTCCCGACACCTTATGCTACTCAGCTAATTGAATGCCCAATCTTGCTCTCCTTATGTGTTCGTGCGTATGGGAATTCACTAAGAGAATACGCGAATCGCGGTGCTTAACAATGACAACGAGATGTATTCCCTAGGCATTTAGCTTCATCAACGAAACGTCCATCAAGATTGGAATCCTTTCAGCGAATAACATTGTCACACATCTGATAACACGTTTTCAAAATAGAGAACCGACTCATGGGATGCTTAAGGTCGTATGCAGCCAATCAGCTTCCCACTTGCAAAAGTGATATCATATCTAGTGATAATTATCTCACAGTTTTTTATTCAAATTGTATAAACCCCAATCTCGTCACGATGACAACAACGCCCATTACAAAGAAGGGGCAGGGAGGAAGGGCGGTAGTGTTGGTCTCCGTCAACCGTCAATTGGCCAAACGTCTCACTTTGAAGTCCCTGATTGAGACAGAGGATGGAATTCCGGTCCTAATTGAACAGCAGAGTGAAACCGTTGACGAGATTAGGACACGGCATTGCTGCATCTATCTTCTCGGTCGCCATGAATTCCCCAAATTTCGCGAGGCACTAAATACCTCAGACAACCTGTACACACATCGAGTTCAATATGCCGTAATAAGTATTTGAACTATCGTGAAATATTTAGTTGAGACCAATTCATTTTTTTTTAATTAAAAACAAAAAAAGTGTGCTTGCGATTCAAGACGACAAATGAATACACACACACACACACACACACACACACACACACACACACACACACACACACACACACACACACACACACACACACACACACACACACACACACACACACACACACACACACACACACACACACACACACACACACCATCACACACACACACACACACACACACACACACACACACACACACACACACACACACACACACACACACACACACACACACACACACACACACCCTCACACACACAC
>KB311872.1:392446-408542 GCA_000328365.1 Capitella teleta | reverse complement strand
ATGAAGGCAGAGAATGGCATGCTTAACTGTCTTGTTGTTAATCAATACGTGAGAGTTACGAATTCACGTGACAGATTACCATCCAGGATGGTAATATTTCGTCCTAAAAGGTTTAATTTTTAACAATTGGTTATCGATGCATAGTAGTATTATACTACAATCTTACAGTGCATAAAAGGTATATTATTATTCTGTGTCTATTTATAAACACAATACTATTATTAATGATGAGGTAATTTATCGTATTTAATGACCCTAAGTGATTGAAGTGAAGCTGCCGTCAAGATGCCTGTACCAACCGGTATTTGCTGCCGTCTGACGCACTTGGTCGCGTGTCAATTGCAGCGACCACTCTCCCATGAGACATGCGTTGACTCCAAGAGCAGCCATTATGGTCGCATTACATAATTAAGGGAAATAGCTGTGCTGACCCTGACGTTGCAAATAAGACATTTTCACTTATCACATTTCATGGTTGTATTTAAACCATACGTCATCCATTATTCCTTTGGGGGGGGTTTTCTTTTTCTTTAATCCTGTCTGCATAAAATTAGGTGTATTATTGTACCGTTGAGATTTTTATAATCTCACGGGCCTCATGTATCCAGCATATTGAGCGCCATTCCGGGACCGTTTGGACCATTCATCGCTGCTTATCGGTCCCGAGAGGTGTCCCTGCTGACCAAAGAACTTTGAAAAACGGCTGACGCTTTTGCTTACAACGTGAGCGATGAACAGGCAATACTTTGCATCAGATTTATATCCAATAAAGTCCAAATTGACGTAAGTTCATTAGAGCTCCTTTTCGGCGATTTTTACATGATGACCTCGACGCTCTCAATGAGCACCTGCAATGACCTCCTCGAGAGGGCCAATGTCTGCCAAACAATAATGTTACATAATTATAACCTCCATTAGGGGAACTGTAGGTGTTCTGTAGCTCCATCTCGAACCTTCTAGAAGCTTCAATTGTGAGTTCCTTTTGGAGCATTACGAGAACGTGACGTCCATTGAAAATATGCAGTATTTGACAACATTGTTGCGTGACGTAATAATTATTATTATCAGCCACTGAATGGATCACAAAACTAACTATGTGTATTCTATAAAATAATATTCTGACACACCTTAAGAATTATTCTGGCCAAATCTTGTTGAAACTGGTTCCTTGTGTGGGTTACATGTAGTCTAAAAGAAAAGAAACGAAAAAGAAAATTATTTTAAATAAAACCCCAGCTTTTTTTTTTTTTTTTTTTTTTTTTGCTCTCCGACGAGAAAGGTTGCGTGTTTTATCTCAATTGCATTATTGACATGTGCGGTAGTTAGTCTAATCTTGTATATACTGCGTTATCGGCCGGATGTGTGTGTAAAAAAGGAGGGGTGCAAATTAGGTCAAAAACCCGGCAAGAAATATAAGCCCAACCTAGAAGAGACTTTCATGCCAAGCACAGAGAAATGTGTTTCAAATTCTAAGTAACGAAAAGCTATTCATAAATAAGTATTTTAATTGATAAATTGATTCAATAATTTATGTAGCAAGAGTGCCAGACATAGGCAGGGGGTGTATGTTCATCCCATGCTAATGACAAAAGTCTGATATACATGTATAGTTTTTCTTAGGGCAAAGCCAGAGAGGGTCGATTATTTTGTGAAGATTGAATTAAGCGAGACTGATATAATGGATCAAAAGGATCAGAAAATCATGGTTATAATATTGACTACGGACACGCATATGTGTGTACAAGAATAACCAGCTTCGTATAAAACCGTCACAGGTAAATGTAGATCAGTAGGTCACACGCGACACTGAATAGACAGAGCCCTCGCAAGCACTGCGCATGTTCTGACGCGAAACGATCTCCGTGTATGTGACCTGTTGCAAAGCCAAAATTGCGAACATCCTATCAATGCAAAAACAATAAATAGGGATCCAGGATGTCTGCAAGGAATTTGAAATGAAGTCTTTGACGAATCTCGGGCAGGGTGTGGCCCTCAAGCCACCAGATAGCGACCCTTGCAAAGGGAAGGTAGTGGAGAGGATGGTATTTTTGAATGAGAAAAAACTCTGCATTTGTACAGTGACCAATCCGACTGAAACGAAGTTTGAGACGATTTTCCAAGCGGTTGGCTTTGATTACTTCGCCTGAAATTCAATTTCGAATTGTTTGAATGTCTTCTGCGGCATCGTTCTGAGAGGCCGACGACCCCCTTATTTACCGAGGTTCTCACAGTAACGATTTTTGTATTCTTCTTCGACTGGGTGTTCAACATGTGTACTTCTCATAGATCGACTGTCGAATATAAAACATAACAATCATAGAAATACTAGAATGCTTATTGGTGTCACGTTTTCTTGAATGCCAAAGCAGAACAGCTCAAGTAAAACTACTCGACACACTGGTACTTTATATGCTATGAATTAATATAGCATATTGTAACGTACCAGTATGTTGAGTTTTTTATTGAGCTGTTCTGATCGTGGAATTTAAGGAGATCATATAGCAGCTATACGATCCCCTTAAATTCCAAGCTATCGTGAATAGGCGCTTCAACATTATACGTACAGTCCTTCTAGTTTATCTTGTTACTTCAATGATATCAATACTACAATATAACAATAGCAAATGCATGGATCATCGGTGTCTAAAATCTCATCAATGTTTATCCAAAACTAACATCGACATTATTGTGTGTTAATTAATCAACACGAGACGAGAGACCTTGTGTTTAGAATAATATTCCAAAATGATAATTACAAGACAGGAATTAAATTGCAGTCGGTAAGCAAGTGATTACTATATAACACAAATTAATATCGCAATTATTATGTTGCTGCACCGATTAACAATTACTGTCGTGTAATTAACACCGAATACCCACGAAGAACATTGCTTTTCCACATGTCATTATGAAGTGACATTTTAGCCTTGGTTGCAAATGAAGGACAAACTCCTTGACTACGCTACGAGTTCCAATTACCTAACCCAATACTTCGTGGATCACCGGATTTTGATTGTCTGTTGGAGCTTTTCCTCGGAAAACAAAAATCTTATCTGGGGAACATTGTTCTATATACAGTCATGATCCTGACAATCGATTCGGGAGGCGGTGGTTCGAATCTGGGTTGATATTATGGGTTATTATTCCCTAATAAAACGTGATCCGGCGCCAATGAACGAGAGACGTGAAGGATTTATACCTTGATGTTAATGGGTCACGTGACAGTGGGATACTCACTCACGTTTGTCCGAATTCTATTCCTGGAGCCATACGTGAGCGATTTTTGTGGATCTTTTGCAATCTGATTTCTTTGTATTAGGCAGGTCTGTTGTGAATAGCCTTTTGTGATCGTAATTGGATTCAGGATGCTATTTCTTTCTGCCATTCAACAGAATTGCATTCGATGCCAGAGACAACTCTCCTCAGAGATCAGCTGCCATGCTGTTTGATCCATCTGCAGGCACAATCTCCCCCTCTCTGTTTGAATTTCATGATCCGCTGGGGTGTTTAACTGATCACGTTACTTGGCAAATTCACACTTTTTAAAATAAACACATCGACACACCTTCGTGTGGTCTCCTATAGTAGTGACTAGATAATAGTGGTTGTGAGGAGTGTGTGGCCTTATGTTCCCTTTCTAAGACCTGTTGATTCATTTCCCTCCAACCTTGAAGGAGCAATTTGCAGAAGGACACCTGCCTTGCGACGTCAGTTAGCCTTTTTCGCTTCAGGGAGACCAGTTTGTAGCCTTGATTAAACCCGCGTTTTCTCGTTTACCTCTAGATTGCACTGATTATAATATTACTTCTTCTTATTAGGTGAGGTAAAGAGAGTGTATTAAATTATAGAGACTGCTTGACCTCTGAACTTCTGTCCAGCAACCAGCTTCGTAGATTTCTCTTCGTTGAAGTTACCTGAATAGCGTAACTCGTCATCTTTTCATAGCTGTCTCCAGAGGAAGCATAAATATTCAACTCTGGCAGTTCTCATTGAAGACAGTCGTATATCAACCAACATCCCATCATACCTCCTTGCCTCCGTCATGATTGCACTGCATATCATTTCCTTCTGTTGGTCGTCTCATCGACGTCTTTAAACGAGGAAATATTCTCTCCCTTTCGGAATTTTTATGCTCATAACAATAGGTAACAACACAAACACCAACCAGGAACAACATGATATAATTCATTCAACAGAGGATGCGTACTAATCGCTATACATGTGATTCAGATAGGCTCTCGTATCCATCGGGAGACGATTCGTGCTTGGAAACTCGCCTCTTCTTTGACGTTGTCGACTCATCGTTCGATTTGCGAGATTCTTTCGACTTTGACCTTTGAACTGGGTTGGCTTTGTCCTTGACTGCCAGAGTGTTTGTTTCAGACGCCGACTTGGATATCCTGTCACGATTGGCCTTCTCGGAGCCCTTGCGAGATGTTTTGGGCTTTGAGGACGGGTCTTCAACGTCCCGACCACCCCCCTGTGAGTGTCTTTTGTTCTCCTGCTTTGAATCGTTGCCTGAAGCATCCAACTGGCTGACTTGACGCTTGGGTAATTTTATTAATGGGTTCGACTCAACGTCTAAGCGTAGGAGATCAGAGTGGTTGCTTTCTTCGGTTACGGGATCAGCTGCCCAGGACTGCAGCTCCCCAGATCCACATAAGACGAAGATTATCATTGAGAAGAGACATATTGAAGCTGTGATAAAGAACAACGTCTGCCATTGCTCGTGAGTTCTCTGTAAAGAAAGACAGAACCGTTTGATGATGACTGGCTTCTCTAGTTTACTCACATCTGGCGTGATGATAGCTACTAAAAATGGCATGGCAAATTGCGCCAAATTGCCAACAGTGTTAGCAATGCCGATCATGACTCCAGCGTATTTTGGAGCTAAATCAAGATGACAAACGAGGAATCCGCTAAACTGGATTCCTCCAAATGAGAGACCAAGAGCCAGGACTGCCACTGCTGCCTGCCATCGTGTGCAATCAAGGAATCCAACTGCAATAGCCGCTCCCGATGGCACCAGGGCGCCTGCGAGAAGACAAGTCATTGACCCAAAGATATCGTGAGCTGTATAGTCACCTATGAACTGCATGACCTTACGGGTGGCTGTCGTGCTAAGGACACCCCGTGCGATCAGACGATCGGACCACGCTCCTGACACCATCGCGAGAAACCACAAACCGAGGTATGGTGAGAGAGCAAACAGGTCGTTCTGTGGTATTCATAACGTACTTTGATGCGTTATGATCTTTATGATATAAAGACTCACGGCGCGGATGTCAAGTTTAAGGATTTCAGTCATGTACTTGGGAATGATGGTGTTGAATATCATGACAATCCACTCGTAAGTGAAGTGACAAATCAGGGTGCACAAGAACGGAAGTGACGTCAGAACGGCCACCCACGGGACTTCGACTTTCTGTTTTAAGCCACCCGTTTTGGTTATCGGTGAATTATACCTCACAATTATGACCTTACCCTCCCTGGTTTGACATTGTTTTGACCTTGTAAAGAGAGCACGATGTATCTCCGCTCGTCCTTGCTTATTCTGTAGTGTTCAATTGGAGTCTCGCTGACCAGTATCAACCAACTCACAGACCATATAACACCAAAGCCACCTAGAAATATATAAATCATAACGTTTTACAAGATCATAACGTCCTCCCTGTCTTACCTATTGTGTAGAAGATGGAAGGCCATCCTCCGTCGAAGCCGTATTCACACATCAATCCAACGGTTGGGTATAACAACAATGTCCCCGTCAGTGATCCTGCAACGTCAAGATTGCAAAGAGGTACATTATGAATCAGATATATTCACCGGCGTACGATATGCTGGCTAGTTTCGATCGTTCCAAAGGCGGTGCCCACTTTCCCCAGAATGTCGTCATGGCTGGAAACCCGGCACTCTGAGTACGAATTGTTGTCATTCTTAGATAGCACAGGTTACGACACTTACAGCGCCTAGGCCACCAATGAAGCGGAGTAAGAGAAGTACAAAGTAATGAGTACGAGACCCCAGAGGAATCAGTAAAGTGGACAGCGAACTAGCCAGGATGAAGAACCCAAAGATTCGCTTTCCACCAAAGTGATTGGACAGAAGCGCAGCGGGCAGCTGACCAACAACGAAACCCCAGTAGAATGTCTCGACAAACAGCTTTTGTTTTTGTGCTGACCAGTCAAACTCTCCGTCCTGAAATGCGTATGTCCATGTCATGTGCAAACTCACATAAAGCACTTACTTTGAAGTAAGAGAAAGAGGTGTTGAGTACGAGGAAGGCCGGCACGGATGCGCACTGGTCAGTAGAGACGTTTCCTCTGACCACTGGTTTCTGCTGGACCATGCTTTGCTGTACTGGTTGCATGGCCTCCAAGGCAGTCTGGTTGATCATGCAGACCATCGCTACGTCCATGCACATGCGCTGTGTGCTCATGGTAAACAGGCCAAGGAATCCCAGTGCAGCCATCATGAAGCGACTGGAGAACCAGAATCGAGGGGCTGAAATGGACACCTTTAATCAGTCTCAATCAGTATTGCAAACCAGAAGTTTCGGTTTTCACTGCGTATTTCTTGACCACCAAAATGCTCTTGATATTATGGTCACATTTTACACACAAATAGGTGGAACACAAAGTGTACATTGTGCGGTACGTGGAATAGGACTCTAATCGTATCTTCATTTGATATAGAGTAACCTCTTCAAATGGAACTCGATCTCCTCCGATTATACTGCCTGACAAAACTACAGATAATAGTCCTGTTGGCGAATATCTGCATCTGTTGAGTTTTCTGGCCTGAAGTCTGTCTACGCCTGCGTCGGTTTCCAAATGCATGCTCTTACGTGTTATTCATGGGATCATCGATGTCGTATCTCTTTGATGATATTGCTCTTCCTGGATAAATGTTACCCTATCACAACCTTTTCCTCTTCCTATGTGCGTACAATGTGTTTTATCGTTTGCATGTTTCGAAGTCCAATACGTTGCGCTCCGAATAACAATTTTGTTCGCTCTTATAGATCTTGTTTGATTCATAACGGCCACGTAAGGTGACTGGGGATCTTATGGATGCCGTCAAAACAGAATCATCGGATCCAAAGACCCTGTTCAAGCAGATGAGGCACAATGTACCTACATGATGACAAATTTGTTGCTAAGCAATGAGGACAAGACAAATAAAAACTAACACATTTGCTTTGATCATATCGAGCTGCGTACACAGCTCATAAACTTGTCTGTTTGTCATGTACCTGGCGAGGTATCTAATTTGTAAAGCGCCGAAAGTTGTTTAGCTGAGGTCTGCGTCTAGTTAAATCCACCGACTGCATGCAGCCGTGTTTTCCACTAAACTCAGTCTCCCGTAATAATATTTGTGAGTTGTGGACGGATAGATATTCTTGCCAGTGGTTCCTGTACAAATTTGCGCTACGAAATCCTAGTGTCTAGTTTATTCAATCCCACAGACATATCCTACAGAGTTACCTCTCCAGTGCATAGAATTTTGTTTACATTTCTTGTCAATCTATCAAACGCCCCAGAGGTGCAAGCCATCATTCGTTGCGGAAGCCGAACTACCTGGAAGTTTCTGCCCCAACCGTGCGCTGAGTTCCTGTTTAACGATTCAGGTAATAGTTCGGAGAAACGAGGTAGCTAAGATGTAAACTTTTTTGTGTATCTTGACCTTCGTATATACACCCACTGCGTTCAAATAGTCAGAGCTAGGTAAGTAAGATGAATCGATTCACCTTTGGTAATTGAAGTACAAGAGAGAAGCGGCCTATTACATGCACCATTATGCCTACATCCAGGGGCCAATGTTGATGGACCTCGTGGTTCCATTTTCTTACCTGCACTCAACACCTTTGCGGTGTTCATAAATAGCTTCGCAAATCCCAATTAGCTTCACATGATACCGCGCGCCCTGTGACAAATGGACTAGCCCTGGTTTTATCACCCTTGCATACCTGATAAATTCCCTTCCGACGAACCTCATAATTCAAGGGCATGGTTTTATGCCACAATTAAGCGAGTCCCTGGAGGGGAGTTGCTTCACGGCTTACTGCAAAGGCAGTAGCAACAGCCTGTTGCTTACACGTTTCGACTTGAGGCCCAATGTAACGTTTTTGTAGTCGATCCATTACCTTCTTCTCAATCATTCTCACTGACTGAGATATGTTAATAGGGCAAAGCCGTTCTTGTTATGTACCATAAAACAAAGCATGGTGTTTTCGGTGGGAGATTAGGGGTTTTTTTTCAGCCATTGATCGGGGTCGATATTGACGTCATTGTGGGGTTATAAATTATGATTATTTATGCATCATTAGTCAGGATACATCATGTTGTGCATGTTCCCTAACTAACCGCGTACCCACAACACCCCTGGTAACACCTCTACTATGAATTATCACCAACTCATGCTCTACAATCACTACTTGTTGGTGCTGAGTTCCACAAAAACCAAAAATGTAAAAAAGAATTCTTTGCTCTGAGTCGAAACCAGAGAGATCATCTTCAGTTCGTCTCTAAGGTTACACACTGGAGCAGAAGATCAAAGGATCTCCATCAAAATATCATAGAAGATTGCTGAACACCATGGGAGTCACATCTGCAGCGAAGAGGTCAATACAAGAGGAGATCTCGAGAGAAGGAGGGGAGGAGGGTGGAGAGGAATGAAAGGGAGCTCTGCTTCATTGACGTAGATTTTCTATATTGGTCTTGGAGTTTTATATACTACATGACTCACTCAGCAAGAGACCCTAGCAAAGAAGCAGCATGGGATGTTTATTCAATTTCAGTTGGTTTAAGGGGCTGTGTATGCAGACATTATCTAACGTTCATGGAATACATGCTGTGTACACCTGCACAGGTGTACCATAGATATGTTATCTTGTTAATGCCCGACTATGTTCCATGGGCGGCATGGCATGGTCGTGCACTCGATGACCTCAGTGGTTGACTTGAGTGGCATCGTGCGATAAGGTAAATTATTGCACAACTTCTCCAGTCGTATATACGTAGACCTCTAATTACTCTGATGCACTGTTTGAACAAGATAAGCGGTCGGTCATTCTAGCAAAAGGCTAAGCCTGCAATGGTTCTGCAATCATCACCTTTGCAGTAAAACTTCATTATATATATTCTCAATGACGTTGCTACTATTGGCCCCAACATCAACTCTCGACCTATTTATTTTGCAACAGGCATCTATTTTTAGCAGACTCAATGCATGATGCGTTGTAGATCAGTAAAAGCAAACAGCTTGCAAAGAAAGATTTTCGCCTCATGCTCCTCAAACATATTCTCAATATGAGTTTATAAGAAAAATGGTCCCATCATCAGCCACGTTACCTTTATTATCACCCAAACTCACCTTCGTCATAATCCAGCTCGTAATCCATTGTTTTGCGGAGCACTTTCTTGTCCACGTAGATCAGATCTTCCCTTACATACATGAATATGTTTGACTGCTTCGTTTCACTTGTTTCATTAGTTACATCGTGTGAATGACCCCCGTTTACAAGAAGCGAGCTGCGATCTACCCGGGCCCCCTCGCGCTCCGTGCTTCTCTTCCCGCTCGATCTCTCGCTCTTTCCTAGAAGTTCGTCAAAGGTCAGGTACTACGGCAGCGGATCGGCAGCGGATCTGTGGCGGCCGCAGATGCATTGAGTGAGTCAGAGAAGAGCAGCACTCGATCGGCTCAACTGAAACAGGTTCCAACGCTGAGGGAAATCCTCTTGATTCCTCCAACATTATAATTCAAGCAATTGTGATCAGATTCTGAGATTCCTCTTGCTGCTGATCATGATCCAATTAATATGACAAGAGCAGTTTATCTTAAGTGGATGGCTGGCAACAACTAGGAGTTTAATATGTTTATTTTATATTTTTATATAATCATAGTTAGCATACACTATCCAATTAACGACTAGTTCTAAGGACATACTTGTAATATTTTGTGTACGTCTAATGTACTAAAAAGAATGTTCTTGTACTTCAATACATACCTTATGTGCTTGTAAGAACACTATCATGAATTAGAAGTGAAATGCGATTAGAATGTTTACCTTCACAGACAAAGATCAAACTAGTGTGCAATTAAACACTGAGGAAAGCACTTGAAAACAAGGTGATTTAAAATGGTTATTTAATGTTTTATGCACATCCTTATCATCACAAATCTCACCCCTTGGCATAGAATGATTGCTCTGCCTTCAGTAATGATAAATAAATTAAATGAAGGATGACAATAAATAATTCAGCTGCTAAATGAGATGAACAACTCGGAGATTACACAACCCAATCCACAAGAGAATAAAACTCAGAGCAGATATGTTCAATGTCCCTGACCTCGGCCCACGTAAGCGAGGTCTGCCATCTTTGCAAACGTTTTTCTCCCTTCAATTTCGTCCTCCGAACTCTTCTTCTCTTTACATTTGATTTAACACTAAGAACTTTTCGCAGAGTTGCATTGGTCGGGGTTAATATATCAGTGTGATTGGCATCTGGTTCGACCTTAAGTTTAATTCCCATCAATTCAAACTTCTTGGTCAATAGCGAGCTCATAGCTGTTACATTCTTGCCAATCAGGGAGGCGATATCTTCTACGTACGGCAGAGGATCATCAATGAAATCATCGGATAACATCGTCAGCATCCTTCCAGGGTACTTCTCTTCGTGCAACCGACCCTGCTCAATATCTGCCACCACATTCTGGCAATATAACTGCGCAACCCGGGTCAGGTTTCTCTTGTCATAGCTTCCTAGCGACCACCCTGAGTCCATCCGGGACTTCACCGTTCCCCTTGCGTCCCTGAACAGGTGCATGAGTCTGAAGTTCTCATACTGCTTGAAAAATACCTCAGGAACGACCATATTGGCGCGAACTGTTTTGATGACTCGTATACTGGCCTCTTTGCACAAACCGTCCAAGTGCGTTTTGGCACAAGTTCTTACGAGTTTCTCATATGGTTTGAGGCAACTTTGATAGTTTTGGAAATTTCTAACAAGGGTTGGGCTTGCATCCTTTGGGAAAATGAAATCTTTTGTGAAAGAACCATTCTCCCATGTGAACTCTTTGCACACTTCCAGTTTATCTGATCGACTGTTGTAGTGACCACCACAGGAACCACGGAGCCTTCTCTGGCACACGGCCAACGTAGAACCATTCACCCTATTTGGGCCCCTGGATGTTATGCAGTGTTTGTACCTGGACATTGGCGCGCTGCCAAAAATGAGCCAAAATGGATGTACGAGAAAGGATAAGGGTAGATCCTCCGACATCCTGCAGTTAAAAATTATATCCATCGTGGATCGCATGGCTTGAAGCTCAGTTTCACCAGGAGACCTATATAAGTATATAAGTATATAAGCATCAGCAAAAGGGTGATTTCAAGTGAGTAAACGTACCGTATTTGTCCATCAGGGGAGTTGAATATATCGCTAGGGATATTCCAACCAGGAGCTGTGCTGTACAGCGAAGTGTATGCCATGTCAAGAGGTTCGTAGATGAAGAATTGACCTTTGAGGTCACCAAAGGTCTTGCTGATCACGGACGATGCCGTCCTTTGATAGGCCAGAATGTGGAGAAGCACCGGTTTGTCCTCCACCAGCGATGGGTGACTTCCATGGTCCAGCAATCCCCTAACCTCTTCCTCCAACATCACCACCTTTGATTCACCAACGTCATTATCTTGCAAGACTGTGAGTGATAAAAAAAATGGTGATCATTATTTTTTCGATTTTGATTGCAAATGAAAATACAAAAACAACTTTTTACTTACTTGACATTAGTAACTAATTAACTATTGCGTTGCTACCTCCTCCACCAACATCACTTCTGTGATGTCACTCGCTGCTATACAATCCAACACAGCACCAGGCTCTGGCTCCTATCTTTTAAAATCTCTTTTCAAATTCAGACACTCCGCTTCCGGACTCTATGAGGACCATGGACTGTCAGTGTCTTGCCATCGTCATCTTGTTAGGCAATGTTCCCCACACTCCTGCTACCCCATTGCAGTTCATGCGTGGTATAATATCATTGTGTAATGTATTCATCGATTAGATCAATAACCTCTCAATATTCACTTCATTATGTGAAATAATAAACTAAATCTCTTTTATTGAAGATTCCCCATTCGTGTTTTACTGTTCGTTTTACAATTGCATAGCTAGTTCAATGCATTAATATACTTGTCCACCACAGTATTCATATAGTACAATAATGCTAACTATACCCCACCACGCAAAGAATTGAATGTTTTATTATGCATAACGTATAGTGGGAACTGGGTACAACGCTATGTAACTATATGCTTACGAATTCAATGTTCTAAAATTTAAATAATTTGTTTAAAACGTCGTTGTAATAATCCGGCATAATGCCGGTTTTGAACTACAATTCATATGCAGACAAAGTTTCATAAAAAGTTTATTAAAATGTAAGAAACGATTATATAATAGCACAGTTATGTATTGAGATGATGTAACGATACACAAAATAATCAAAATATTATGTTTCTTTGTATAAAAAAAACAAACCCTGAGACACATGCATATATTGCGTTTTACAAATCCACTTTTAATTGCCCTTCAAATGTGTGTCTCGTGCGTCAGTCGTCGCCGATATTGATGCCCGAATTCTCGATTATAGCCACTGAGCTACTGCTTGACCACATCAAAGAGTTCGGCAGCAGTGAACGGTGACGAGCTATGTAGCTCACGATGATCGGCATTCTCTGAGAATTCGGGCATTCAAGTCTGAATTTTGATTTTAAATCGTGACTTAATGTGTATTTTGGGGAATCGCATCTTCTGAGCAGCTACCGTATTTACGAAACTTATTGCACTCGTAATTTAAAGTGATTATTCTACCACTAACGTGTTTTCAAGAATGCATGCATTTCTTTCCAAACACCCAGTGTAACTGAGTGCAGTCTCATAAAATCACGGCATTTTATTAAGCCATAGCTATACTTGTACTAGATAATTACTAGTTTATCGCTGGATCAAAGTCTTAAGAGAATGGTATTTAAACATCCCTTTTCATGGCAGCTGTGACAGATGGCTGATGTATGCTCTGAGTAAACTTTGTTCGGCAAGTGATACTTGAGATAGTCCACTTGCCAAAATGTGCTCATTTGATTCAACTGTGAAGTATATGACCTCAGAGCGTATCGAACTGAATATGCCACTATATTGTGCTTATAAAGCAACTTTCAGAATGATTGTAACGTCAACAGCAAATAACTACACAGGAGCCCCTATTACTGAATTACATGTGATTAAAGTAGCAGGTTACCTCTTATCAGCAACCTTCATTGCGAGAAATAGGGTATTTACACAATACTTAAATATGGTAAATAAACAGCAAGGGTACGTAAATAGGGTATATAAATAGGGCAAATTAATGGAGTATTTAAAATTTGGAATTAGTGGAATTTGATCAATGTCGACTTAATGTCACCCTATTGTACACGAATAATTATAATAAATAATTAAAAATCTAAAATCTAGAAATCCACTGAGGCTTATTGAAGTTTTATTATTTGAATCAATTACTATTAATAGTGATGGCTATTGGTAAAAATAAATATATGCCACATGAATGAACTTCATGGGCATAATTATGACTCATTTGTTTTCGGGTTAAAATTATTACACTTTTTGCTGCATGCATGAAGTAGGGCGATATCATTAAACCCCTCGTCATATACATAATTATGACGTCTCTACCATATAACAAGTAAACCCGAAGACAACACAGACCCCACTTACGCCAACAATCGGATTCAGCATCGTCGGCCAGATAACTCGACACAATACTAGTAATAGGCACACTTCACAAAGAGGCTGTGTCTGAACGCAATATACTCACGTCGCACAGTATTAGTGAAGAAAAGTACTCCAATAACCACACCACACGTAAACAAGACAGGTAAACTCCTCCTGGATCGAGACGCAATCCATCCAAGCATCGTGATCTGACGTGATCTAAACAGAAAACATTCCGGATTCAGCGACTCTTGTGAAACTGCATCTGATAAGCAGTGCATTTTTTATGCCTACACTCTTATCTGAATCTGTGAGAGATTATTGAGTGGGGGACAGGTGTAGAGGTTACTATACTATTGGAGGCTATCGAACACTTAAACTAGATTGAAGTGTACATGAGCATACTTTGTTAAGGGTTCAATATATACATTCTGTAAATTCCATAATGGGCTACCATAATAAGAAGGGCAAATTGATGAAAAAAAAAAAGAAGAGTTATTTGCGTATGTGTGAAGAACAATGCTTAAATTGTGACATCTACCATTTAAGTGATATAAAAAGTGGAATTTCCCCAATGAACTACTCTGCCGTTTCAAATAATATAAAAACATGTCTCCTTTTAGCCAAGAAACATCCCTTCTCAGGCCTCAATGTATCAACTTTCAGTAAACTAATATGGAATCACCACCTAAATTCATATAGCCACGAAGAAATTATTTTTTCCAATGCGATAAAAGACCTGTTATTGATAAATAATTGTATAATTCCCATGATAAACCTTGAGGAAAGAACCATTTGTTTGTCAATATTTCGATCTCTACAAATAATGTATTATGCATTGTAATTATGTTTTTGTTCTATTGTTCCACATTATTGTACACGAGTTGTTCGAAATAAATTATTATAATTATTATATATTATTATGATAAAATAATAGACACTCACCTCTCGTTTGCCAGCACGCCAAGAGTTAGTTAATTAACACCTGTCGATCCATGAATGAGGCAAATTAGAAAGAAAAAAAAAGCCTAAAACCGTCATCCCAGTGCACCATTGAGTGGCCCTCCTCTAAATGAAACTTGGAGACAAGACACACAATGTTTCATTTGATTTCCATCAATAATATATAACAATGTACAATGAGTAAATCTTTATTTGATCAGTTATAAATACATCAAAAGGTATCATAACTCATGTTCGGTTTCATGAGATTCTCACCCCAATTGAAAAATTCGGTAATTCTAAAGGGGCTCCAAGTTTTTTTTTAGTCGGATTTTTTAATTTCTGTATTTTTCACCTTACTGATTTTATCCATTCTTTGTTATTGGAGTTATAGTAGACTGTAGTGTTTACCAAGGATATCCATCAAGCCTCATTCTGAATTCAAATGACGTCACACCTCCTGGTTCCGCGTCGTAGCAACGAGAGTGTGAAACGGACCCATTATCGCTCTCTCGGCTGTGTGAACTTAGTGAAAAAGTTTATCATTCAGGATTGTGGCAACTGATGGAGTGCAGATACAAATCATAATTTGCACAGGTGTACTGGTCGTTCAAACGCAGGTAGCATTGCTTATATCATACAGCTGAACTGCTTCTCACGACGCGTCAGTGATCGACTCAGTCACAGACTGATAGAGACTAGAGTCGAGAGTGATTATATAATATATTATCTAGGCCCTGCTGAGTAGACAGCAGTCAGTGCAGTGGAAGTGTCACTGCCAAATTGTCAATCCCTCTCAGTACGTGACAGTTGCTAACTCAGTGAGTCAGTGATGCCCTGTTGATACTATTTACGTTGCATGACTGAATTACTACATTTTTTGTATATTTCATGACCTAGCTCCATAAATGTGAATGACTGCTTATACTCAGAATACTGTGAGTCCTATGAGTAACTGAATAATATTATATGGTACATGGTCTACGTACATAAATAACACGTTCAGCGCTTACTTGCGAAAACTGTACTGGCTCAATATCACAGAAAATCACAGACAGCGACTCAACCACATATTTGAACTTCATTTGTTGTTTCCTCGTTCTTATTCGATATTAATTAAGGAATTCGTGATTAAGTCCAATGATGTAAATAAATCGGGCAAGACCAAGGACGTCTTGCTGTAGTATGTCCGCTGCATGAGCACATACTTCATTAAGAAGTGCCAATAAGTTCCAAATAATAAGTATAATTAAGGTGTCTTCTTTCAATTTTATAGACTCGATCAATTAGAATTTGGCCTTGAAATTGCATGAGGAGCCTGGCATGTAGCATTCATATTGAAAAGCAAGAATAGAGTCCCAAGAAGAAGAATCAAA
>KB311872.1:304014-380230 GCA_000328365.1 Capitella teleta | reverse complement strand
TCTTTCTTTCTTTCTTTCTTTCTTTCTTTCTTTCTTTCTTTCTTTCTTTCTTTCTTTCTTTCTTTCTTTCTTTCTTTCTTTCTTTCTTTCTTTCTTTCTTTTCTTTTCTTTTCGTTTCGTTTCTTTCTTTCTTTCTTTCTTTCTTTCTTTCTTTCTTTCTTTCTTTCTTTCTTTCTTTCTTTCTTTCTTAGCGGTGTACGACATGAATGCATGCGTTTGTGAATGATATGAGGAATAACGTTCTTTGATTCACTCGAATCTCCTTGATCTCGCTACAAAATATGTCTTGTGTTCCAAAGACACGTGCCTTCTGGGAATTGGTTCACAGTCCTGGAGAAGGTATTAATATTGCAAAGGTGCAAATGAAACACTTGTAAACTGAGTCTCCTTGGCGCGTGCCTTTGAGTGTTCAGTATATTTTTTTCGTGTGTTACATTGATTGCGGGCCCTTCTAGATGCTTCTAGATGCCCATTAAGCTCTCGGATTTCAGGTAGAGCACGTGTACTTGTTTTAGACATAGCGCGGATGATATTGTATAATAAAACCAACATGAAAGTAGACAAATGGGGTCTCTTCCTTTGCTGTTTATACCGAGAACCGACCTCGACAGTCGAAGCGCAGGTAGTTTTTCCCCGGGTCGTGTTAAGCAAGGAACAGCAAATTACTTTCCATGTTCTGTGATTACCCAGACACTCTTATACCCACCTGATACGGGGACCGGCGAATAGCCTTCAAGACATAGATTTGTTCATTAGATACCTGGCAAAACGAATAGGGTGGTAATTCAACTCTAAGGTTATATGGAGATTCAATCTCCCCTATTGTGACAGCTTCCTTTTGTCATTTTCATAATAACATCAGCTATAATTAAGTTTATATATTTATTATTGATAAGGATTTCCTCGTTGTAATTAATAAATAATAATTGTGATTCATGAGTGGTAAGAAAATCGACAACAATAACAACAACTAACAATTAACCTAGTATGATAAATCCCGTGTAGTACATGTAATGTTGTTCAAACTGCTGTTATTGCCCCTATAGAACATTGAGGACAACACGCATTTATAGCCAGAAAGACAAATCCGTCTAATTTAACAAGAAAGGGGTTTTCTGCAGACGCCTTTGTAGGCATACAAGACATGAATTACGCATTGTCGCAAAATAAGCCACCGCAGACACCATAAGCCCTCGTGCAGAATACACAAAAAAAGGCCCCTGGGTCGCAATTGCTAAGTAAAACTACAATCAGGGTTCGTGTATAGCAGTTTCTCGCTGAGACTGCTACTCAGATCATTCACCAGAGGACTGATTTGTGAGAATGATTCGTGGAATTCCTTGTGAAACGAAGACAAAACCCCGGCACCCCTTATACCTGCAGTTTTCCCTTCTTACTCAGTAGCACTGATATATCGCCCTTTCCCCCATGTAGGGCGGATTCTTAAGAAGCCTGACGATTTTAGGTGAGAAGTCGTGTCAAGCAGCTTCAGAGAGAGAGGGGGGAGAGAGTGAGATTTTGACCGAATAGGAAGTCAGATGACTGTGTATAACCCAAACGTGTTGCTTGCTCTCAGATGTATGTGTTAAACTCTTTGACACCTCTTAAGCATATCTAGGTGAGTTCATGACATTGCCATAACCAATTTTTAGTGTAATGCTCATTAAATTACACACTGTGTCCATCGGTGATTACATATGTGGCACAATTGAATAACGCTGTCATGCAGTTGATTGCACCGCAAGCGTTCAGCCGATCGCGCGCACCTTCCCCACTGAGATCCATTTGCATCTCTGCGAAGCCCTCCAAGACAATGACAGCAGCGTGAGCACACTCCTCTCTGCCGCCGCTGCACATAAAGACCGCGCCCGCTCTTCGCTTGGTTATCCTTCGCAATGGCCACACAAACAGCCGTTCGTGGTTTGGACTCTCTCGGTGAGAACTTCACCATCGAAGAATACATGGCACTGATCAGCGAACGTCGCTTGCACTGGTTTTCCCTGAACGTCGAGCTGCCCCTGATTCTCGTCTACGGACTGCTCACAATTTTCGGCATTGCTTCCAATGGAATCGTTTGTTACATAGTCTTGCGGGTTAAACAGCTTCGAACGACGAGAAATCTTCTGATCGTGAATCTGGCCATTTCAGACATCATCATGTCTGCCTTCTGTGTGCCATTTACTCTCCTGAAACTGATTCTGAAAAACTGGCCACTGGGCGACACCCTGTGTAGGTTGGTGCCATGTGTGCAAGCGGTCAGTGTGTTTGCGTCCACGATGACCATAGCAGCTATTGCGCTTGACCGGTATGAGACCCTGATGCGACCAGTTGCTTTGCAGCCGGACACTCACTACCGAGCGACCATCACAGGTATTGTTCTCATCTGGGTGGTGGCAGCACTGGTTGGCCTCCCTCTCATGCTCTACTCGCACGTCCAGTTCAAACAACTCATGCCTTACATCGGGTTCGACATCTGTCTGGAAGAATGGCCGTCTTCGCTTACTCGGTCGTTGTACGCGGTTGTCATCATGCTTCTACAGTTCGTAGCACCCATTGCTATTCTGCTAGTACTGCACTGGAGACTGTGCTCACACCTCAAGTACTGTCTGCAGATCCAGCCAAGTACCAGCGAGGAGTTCCTGCGAATGATCAAGCACGCAAAACGCCACCGCAAGAACACGCACCTGTTGATCGCCATCGCTGTCATGTTTGCTCTATGCTGGTTTCCTCTCACCCTACTCAACTTCCTGGCCGACTTCAACATCTCCATGTTCATGTACCACAACTTCCTCCTGGCCTTTGCTCTGGCGCACATCATTGCCATGGTGTCCGCCTGCGTTAACCCTATTCTGTACGGCTGGTTCAACGCGAAATTCCGCATGGAGTTCACCAAGATTGTTTGCTTTTGGCGCAAGAGGAACACTTTGCACATTGATAATGAGAATGCCACTCAGAACGCTCTTGATGTCGTGCAGCGTAGACGAAGTTCCTTACCGCTGAAGGATGAACGCGAGGTGTTTTATCGTGAGAGTATTTGCTACAAATCGATTCAGACGGAAGTCCAACCGGTTTTCAAACACTCATGCTCTTCGTCGCCACTGAAGACGCCAAGTTCCGGTCATAGTGTTCTCTGGTGAAATGTCTTCTAACGAAATAAACGCTTCTTTCATTCAGCATGAAAAAAAGGTGATTCGTCTTTTTTTCTTTCCGTCTGGTTCAAATTATTTTTAATACGTTAAATCTTTCTGCAGATTGCTATATATAATGTTTATTTTATATTAATTTAACAGTCCAGAAATGGCACACAAGAAAACACCCAAAAAGAGATTTTTTGTATGGAAATTGAAATGTTTTAACTTAATTATTGTAAACGATGACACTCTGCAACAAGAGAAAAGAGAGAATTCGGAGAGTATTGAATGGTTTGATACATTGAGTCTTCATATACTTTGATTAATATATTTGTTCCACTCTATATGAGCAAATATTAGTCAGGAAAATCATAATATCCTTTATTCTTTCTAATTTTGGCTGAGTGTGAATTTCCCAAGGTTAGGAAGGGAGGTTTGCGACATAGTTTCCCAACGGGGAGCAGTTCGTGTAAATATAAATCTTAGAAAATCATGAAGTCCTATTTGCAGTTTATATTACGATGCTACTCTTAACTCTACGAAGTAATAATCGGTCAAATAATGGTCTAATTACGAATTTATCAATTCATACATGAAGACATTGTTTGGGTCCATACAGGTGAAGCATCATTGAGAGCTGTCACAATCTTCATCTTCGTTGAGTGAGTCCAATTAGTTTACTACCTAAATTCACAGTGATATACGAGGGGACTTGAGCAGCTCATAATTATGGACATTATAGGACGCTGTGCATTATTTTCTTTTTTTTTAATTGGTGTTGAATCGTGAGTTTTTGTGCGCATGCATCTGTATAGAAAAAAAAAAATTAAAAAATAAAAATAAATAAATAAAAAAAACCTACAAGGCATGTCGTATAAGTTATCAAAATGTTTGAATGTATTCCTTCTATTTTTACATGGATTCTAAATGAACACCGAAATCCTGTCTTTTATAAAAGGTTAAAGTCGTGCTCGTCGGGTTACAAATTAAAGTCTCAAATTAAATTAATTTCATTTTCATTTTTTACAATCTCGTGACGAATTATGACCGCATTATAATGCCATGAAATGTTTTAAGCTGAACAAAAAGAAGAAGAAGATATATTTATCGAGTTGTCTTTTACTGGATTCGTGTACACAACACACAGGAAAATGTCTCAAAGAAAGCATATGTATAGGGCGTTAGGGACGCCCCTTGATCCAAATCCATCGCGTGTTCTTGGGCGGATCCTTCACGACATCCTTAATGTCGTGCTCCCAGGAGAAGATAAAACAATTGTCGGCTCTTTTGCGTCACGCGAAAAGCAATTGTTCAAGGTTTCTTTTTAGCAAGTGAACTAACACTGAGTGTGAGTTACAAAACAGACGGGTAGCGATAACATTAAACTTTGTGATTTACAGTGGAAAACACAGACGGACTAAAAACGTTGTTAAGCTTACTGTATGTACTTTAATGTTTATTCAACTATTTTTATCGTTTTATCAGCCCCATTTTTCGCCCGTTACTTTTTATGAAAAAAGTGCCACTCAGCTTTTGAAAGTTTATAACTATTATTTGAAAAGATTTCAGATCAGGTAGGTTAGATGAATGTTGTTAATTTAGATCGCAGAAGAGCTTTAGCTGGTATCTCACGTGAGTATCTTTTGTACAAGCACTTGTTTGTATTTTCTGTTTGGTGGATTTTATGTTCTTATGAAATGGTTATACGATTAGTTATCATGGCTTACTCAAACGGTTATAATTGATGATTGTAATTCAGAGTGGAAGCCAGCAACATCAGGTGTACTACAAGGCTTTATTTCAGGCTTCTTTCGTGTTCTTTTATTTATTTTATCTTTTATCTGCTGCTCTGTTTGTCAATGGTTGTAAAATTTTGATGCAACATGTTCTTTTACCAGTATTTGCCGTTGCATCGGCATTAACCATCAAGTTTGATTTTATAATTATAATGTTTCATGATGACGATCTTTTATTAGTGTTTGTTGGAGGCATCCTTGTTGAGACACCTTGTCTTTTCATGCCTCCTGTGTGTTTCATACGAGTTTTATAAATCAGATAAATAAAATACAATACAGCAATTTTAACACCAGGAAGAGAAAAAAATCTGGAACGAATGGTGCAGGGGGCGGGAGGTAAAGTAAACATAAATTTCACACTTAAATGCTGATTTTGCTCAACACAATGCCCTCATTTTTTGGTGAACAGTCGGTTGTAGACGTAATATAAGCCGAGATAAATTAAAATCGTGATCACTGTTGGAATAGCGGAACGCAAAGAAAAGATACATGGTAACTTTGCAATCGTAGGATTTGAATGCATAGTGCCTTACAGATGAGTGTAAGTGTTTTGTAAAACGCAGCGGGTTTTTCACATTTTTGAGTTCATGCTTGGGTTTCCTTTTTTAAAAGGCATGGCACGGACATCGGCTGATTGATTGCACACTTTTACGAATTTAACAAAGACAGGATATAATTATTACATTAAATAAGTTATGAACTTCTAATATCAGCGACCAGTATGCCGTGTTTCGTAGGAGCATTTAGGCTTAGAGCCGGCATTGGTATCATTGTATGGCTCCTCCTCTCTGTCACGTTTCACAGGTAAGTCAATTATATATTTTGCACATTTGCAATACTTTTGGCCATTACAGATATTTTGTGAAAGAATTTAAAGGCCTGAAACTAGTGGATTATATCAGATACCACAATATTACTGAACCCCCAACAACAGATTCTGCGATACTTCCATCGACAACATTGGTCAGAACAACTTCAATAATTCCTTCCCAAGATACACATGAGTTGCATGACGTCACCAATTCATTAACCATCGATAATGATATTGACAACCTTGATGCGGTAAGTGATTCACTTGTATGAATTAAACCAAAGAAATATATCTGAAACAATTCCGCATTTAATTCAGGAGGACATTCCATTCCTCAAAAACTACAAAAACCCATGCTGGTATGAATCTGTGTCGTCAAATTACGATTACTCGCGTAATCGACTGATGAGCAAGTACAAATGGGAGGATGGAGCGGACAGAAAAGGAATCAAACGAATGCAACAAATCTTCATGAGCAGAGACTCGGATGGGGAGAATTGGCGACTTCGGTGTTTGCCTTATTTCTACATTGCAGGCTTCTCAAAATGCGGCACAACAGACCTTTTCACCAATTTGTTCAAGAACCCATTGCTTTCTAAGCCATTTTACAAAGAATTCCCATATTGGAACTGGGCAAGATGGCGTGTTGCTTTGAATGAAAGCAGATACCAAGCCGCCAATTGGAGGCGAGTCTCTCCATTTAAACATTACGTGGACATGTTCGATGTCGCTTCGGAGAATATTCGAACTAATTTCACAGTTCAAGCTGGAAATACAACCTTCCATGAGATTATAACAGGTTTGTGACATTATGTAATAATTTGCATGAATCTATGATAACAAGGTGTCATCTCAGGTGATGGTAGTCCGAGTCATGCTTGGAGTTTCCCTAGCTTCCGTGGGTTGAAGCCGAACAATTTGAGTAAGAAAAGGGGCAGGAATCTAGAACCAGAATACACCATCGCAGACATTATCAAGATGCTCACTCCCAAAGCAAAGATCATCTTCATAATGAGGGACCCAATTGAAAGGTACATTCGTATTGCACAGCTGCCCCTTTGGTAACCCTGATTCCACAGATTGTTCTCTGATTATTTCTACTTCCAACCAGAGGCACCTAAAAGCAAAGAAGAATTCGCTGAGTTGGTTGAAAAGAGTGTGCGCTGGTTCAATCTATGCTTTGAGAAATACACACCTCGAGCTTGTGTGTACAATGCGAAAGTCAAGGATGTCAAGGTTCACGTAGGTTTTATTCTCATCGACATTACGTAATACTAGTATGTCTGTAAACTAGCTCACTCATAAGCGGTGAAATATTAATATATATCACAGCTGAGGGACAATGCGTATTAATAATCGGAAGTGATCTCTGGCGTCTAAACTGGGACCGGCTCTTCAAACCGAATGCTCAGGTATAGGGACTTAGCGTACTTACTTCATCGTTAGGCCTACGGAGGATATAATTATAATATTATAATATAATTATGCTTAGGGTGCGATCGGCAAAAGTCCGAATTCACAAGGGTTATGGTTTATGGTTAGGGACATAGATACTGGTTATGGTTAGGGTCTTATTTACTTTTACATTGCATATGTTGTATGCTTTTTGGACTTGTGATCATTCGGCCTATCTACCCCATCCGGACTAAACCCATGAGATTTGGGGGACAGTATATTTGAGTAAATTCAGCAAATTAACGCAGATATTCCAAGAAGTTTATAAGCCCAACCCATTCAGCCATTTGGCTCATTTGCATGCTATTTGCAAATGTGACTGGGAGCGATTTGTAGGGAACGCTTTCCTTTCGTGTACGTGTAATATCGAATACAACGGGAAGGGTAACCGTAAACCAGCAAATATCCAATACCCAAAGGGATCCCGTGTGACCAAAATTTCTGAAGGTATCCCGTGTGACGCTATGCTTAACCTGACAAATCGTTCACCCGTCGGATACCTTATATGATGAGGCGAGGCGTATTGTTAGCTCAAGTGGTGGGGCCGCAGATTTGTCGGGAAATTAATTATGAGCGTCTGCGCCGCCAACTTGTCAAATCAATTACCGGGAATGGATGTTTAAATAAATGAAAATTCCCTCACTTTTTGAGATCACTATTGTCATACTGTGGTGCATTTTACTGAATACTCACCATTTAGGATGTTTGTTTTGTATGACATCCTGAGAGAAACACTAAAACATCCAATTTATAAGTCAAAGGGGTGATCTGGGATGCATTTTTTTGCCCTCTGCATAAATAAATAAAAATAGTTCTACTTTGTCAATATTTAGTTCATGAATTATCACAAATGATCAAGCGATTTGAACGACATTTTTCAGATCCTTTGTAGATCCCACCACCACCTGTGTTGCTTCATTTGCATATTTAGTCAGGGTCAACGTTAGCCCAATACTATATATACGATCGCCCGTGGATTGATGCGGCATTTGATAGGCCTATAGGTCAACGGAGTCAATAAGTCAGTGAGAATTTGATAATTCGTTCAATCGAGCGTTCATCTGGTTTAATTTTTAAACTGAGGATATGGTTTGTGTATTTCATTATTTAATCAGGTGGCAAAATATACCGGGATTAGTTTGACTGGGTTTGAATCTGGTGTTAGCGTTCTTAATTGCCAAATTACATAATTTTCCACGAGCGGCTAAAATTCATGATCATTTCATGCAATATCCTACATAGAGATCTCCGTCTGAATGCGTGTATGAGAATTTTTAGACGGCATTCTGTCTAGCTGTTATATGCCTGTTAACATGAAATTAGCTAAATTAGCACAATGTACAGATCCAGACAGCATACATATCTGGGAGATAATTGATTTGTTATTGGCAGTATATGTCCTATAAATAATCTGTTGACAGGTGTGTCTGGAACACTGAAATATCTAGATCGTTTGAAGTTCTTATAAAACACGTTCTTTGTCGCAATTGCTTGAATGAGGTATTGGCGCGCTGTTTCTATTATCGATTTCGTTATCCGACACTATAAGTATGTTTCCTTAAATACATTTCCCTGCTACTTAGATAGCAGCTGCTTCAGGGCTATTGTGTTCATTTCCAGATCAGAGCGTGGAATGGCTTATACGCAATTTATCTCAAAGATTGGTTGAAAGTGTTTCCACGAGATCAGGTGTTGGTGCTTTTCTTGGAAGATTATCGCCAGAGAAAAACTGAGCTCCTTCAAGAAGTCTCTGAATTTCTCGGAACAGGTAAGGATATCCCACCGGAAGTCTAATTCTTCGTATTTATTCTTGGCACGTTGCCAGGAATCCCGGATGCCCAGTACTTCCGTGAGGATGAACTTCCGGTGAATGCCAGAAGAGAGGAACACAAAAGCGTCGGGGACATGACAGCAAGGACGAGAGAAGTCCTAGAAAATTTTTACCGTCCATGGACCAAAGCACTGAAGACGCTTCTAGAAAGCAATGGCTTCCCGACACCTCCCTGGCCATCTTGAAAGTTTAATCTGTATACATGTACATACTGTGCTCGTAGCTTGCATCAAACGAAAGAACTTGCTTGGAGCTCGTGTCTGATTAATAGACACTAGTACGTTTGTCCTGCAAGAAAAGGCATTCAAATATACTATATATTACTTGAACTAATTTGATTCACAGTTGATACATTATGATTATCATATTACATAATTATTTTATTTATGAGAAGTTACTTTGTTTGCTCATTGTTCAAACTCTGCTTTTCTAATTCTTTCAAACTCTTCAAAGAAAGATAACAAATCTTTTAAAACAAAGTCAAGATGAAAACCAAAGGACCTTCTTCTAAGCCAAGTTGATACTGAGAAGTGGGTGTCAGATCGCGGAGTCTGCTGCATAGATACGAGGAAGGGGCCAGAAGTAATGAGCCCTTTCCTTCGGCGAGTCAACCCCTTAGAGAACCACTGAGGGTGAGATCACCTCAGCTGGGAGACGCAATCGCCAAAGTTCACCCAGCTTAGTGAACGCTGAAGTTCAGAATTTGATTAGTAATATTAGAGATTCCCTATAATATGATTGGTTCACAGGATTGGCGGCATTTACAAGCTTGGCCATTCTCTTTAAAATGACCTATATTGTTTCACTGTCTCCGATCGTCACATTTGAAGCGGAGGCGTGGCAATTACAGTATATAACTGTATATACGTATTGTATGTTCCTTCCGTTTATTATCCTTAATCATGGATGTCGTATTTCAACAGATTATTTCGCTAACCTCAATAAGAAAAGACCTACTATAATCTGACTAAAGCGACTGAGCATGCAATGCAGGGCATCGATGAAAACTGGACGTGGTGATCAAGATTCTGCATGGGCATCAAGAAGCCTTAACTAGTTAACTTAACTGTTCAGCTTTGTATCTTTACTTGTCAATTCTTTAGAAATTATCTTGTTTTCGGGAAACATTGATTCGGTATATTAAGAGGATGTTGTTAGTTCATCCAATGAATATTTAAATGAAGGGCTTCAAAATAGTAATCCCACGTCCTCGTTATGAAGCCTGGAAACAATGCTGTGCCAAATCATTCATGTTTATTATTATACTTACCAAGTTTATTATTAATGTATAGGTCAGTTCATTTCATTCTATTTATTGTGCCTATTCAGCCCATTTTCAGAGCAAGAAAACATTCAAATGTGGAATAAAAGTTGAGGTTGAGGTACATGTAAATGTCTGTCAATCACCATCCCCGCCCCAGAGTTTGTTGTTGTTTTTTGTTTTTTTTTTGCATTCATATTAATTTCAAGTTTGATGCTGGACGACATACTGCCTACATCTCAATAATAGCACATGCTAGAGTCCCCCTTTCACTGCACGAACCCTGCTTTATTGGTTGCCTGCTGCTAATCACTTGCGGTTGTGTACGATTGACCTTTACGGGGACACGTACTGTAGATCAGAGCGGAGAGGGGGCCTGTATTCAGGTTAATTAACGAGGCATTAGCAACGCAGCGCTTATCTCTGCATTTTCGTTTGGTTAATATTGATTTACACCCAGGATCCCCCACTCTAGGTGCTCGCGGCGGTTAAATCTTTGTCAGAATCTGCACATTCGGCGAAAAATCATTTGAATCATGTCAGTCTACGCTACTCGTGTTTGGATTGAAAAATCGTTACACTCAGCATGAATTATACATGTATATAATTACTTGTTTCTAGTATATATGGCATACATGTGTCGAATGAGTTGAGTTAATAATACTATATGCTAGGTACGCATTCTACTGTGGGTTTCCTTCGTTTCAAACCTCAGACAAGTTTAATTACTTATGTATATACATGTATATGTATTCGAGAATACCCTTCTGTGAATGAGATGGACTTCTTAACCTGCGTTGAGGGATTATATAGCTGCGTATTACATGATACTCTCGCGCAAATGGCACAACAATCATGTCACATATGGCACATGCTGAGCTTGCACATTGAAATGCGATGCGACATGGACATTACTATTATCCTTATCACCCCCGGCTTTGAAGTCCGCCTATTGCTGGGTGATGACAACGTGTCAAATGAAACCTCTGCTTTGTGAGCATATCCCGTTACGACAGCGCCAGAGAATATCTTATTGCCTGCGTTTGCAATTTGGCTAATTCTAGTAATTGAGCAATATACTGCCACGTCTTATTTCATGCAATGTACAGAGAAGGTAATAGGTCCATAGTCTCATATATGCCTGGCTTGGTCGTAACAATCACTGTATATGGCAATTATGAATGAGATACAGATCGAGTGAGGTACAACCGTACAATGCCCTTTCTCGTTCTGAGGCAAATGCCTCACCAGCTTGATTGGTCACTCAGATGCCAGCTCTACCATAAAGTCTTGAGGTTCAATGGAGTATAAAGGAAATTGTACTTGAATACATTTTGTTTAAGAAAATATGTCTTTCTTTCTTTATATAAATATATATTAATTTTATTTCAAGATGGCCAGGGAGGTGTCGGGAAGCCATTGCTTTCTAGAAGCGTCTTCAGTGCTTTGGTCCAAGGACGGTAAAAATTTTCTAGGACTTCTCTCGTCCTTGCTGTCATGTCCCCGACGCTTTTGTGTTCCTCTCTTCTGGCATTCACCGGAAGTTCATCCTCACGGAAGTACTGGGCATCCGGGATTCCTGGCAACGTGCCAAGAATAAATACGAAGAATTAGACTTCCGGTGGGATATCCTTACCTGTTCCGAGAAATTCAGAGACTTCTTGAAGGAGCTCAGTTTTTCTCTGGCGATAATCTTCCAAGAAAAGCACCAACACCTGATCTCGTGGAAACACTTTCAACCAATCTTTGAGATAAATTGCGTATAAGCCATTCCACGCTCTGATCTGGAAATGAACACAATAGCCCTGAAGCAGCTGCTATCTAAGTAGCAGGGAAATGTATTTAAGGAAACATACTTATAGTGTCGGATAACGAAATCGATAATAGAAACAGCGCGCCAATACCTCATTCAAGCAATTGCGACAAAGAACGTGTTTTATAAGAACTTCAAACGATCTAGATATTTCAGTGTTCCAGACATACCTGTCAACAGATTATTTATATGACATATACTGCCAACAACAAATCAATTATCTTCCAGATATGTATGCTGTCTGGATTTGTACATTGTGCTAATTCAGCTAATTTCATGTTTTAAAGCATGAAGTGCAACGACGATGAAAAGGGCAACTCACGTGTCCTTTGACGTCATAGGCTTTCGCGTTGTACACACACGCCCGAGGTGAGTATTTCTCAAAGCATAGATTGAACCAGCGCACACTCTGTATGACCAACTCGGCGAATTCTTCTTTGCTTTTAGGTGCCTCTGGTTGGAAGTAGAAATAATCAGAGAACAATCTGTGGAATTAGGGTTACCAAAGGGGCAGCTGTGCAATACGAATGTACCTTTCAATTGGGTCCCTCATTATGAAGATGATCTTTGCTTTGGGAGTGAGCATCTTGATAATGTCTGCGATGGTGTATTCTGGTTCTAGATTCCTGCCCCTTTTCTTACTCAAATTGTTCGGCTTCAACCCACGGAAGCTAGGGAAACTCCAAGCATGACTCGGACTACCATCACCTGAGATAACACCTTGTTATCATAGATTCATGCAGATTATTACATAATGTCACAAACCTGTTATAATCTCATGGAAGGTTGTATTTCCAGCTTGAACTGTGAAATTAGTTCGAATATTCTCCGAAGCGACATCGAACATGTCCACGTAATGTTTAAATGGAGAGACTCGCTTCCAATTGGCGGCTTGGTATCTGCTTTCATTCAAAGCAACACGCCATCTTGCCCAGTTCCAATATGGGAATTCTTTGTGAAATGGCTTAGAAAGCAATGGGTTCTTGAACAAATTGATGAAAAGGTCTGTTGTGCCGCATTTTGAGAAGCCTGCAATGTAGAAATAAGGCAAACACCGAAGTCGCCAACTCTCCCCATCCGAGTCTCTGCTCATGAAGATTTGTTGCATTCGTTTGATTCCTTTTCTGTCCGCTCCATCCTCCCATTTGTACTTGCTCATCAGTCGATTACGCGAGTAATCGTAATTTGACGACACAGATTCATACCAGCATGGGTTTTTGTAGTTTTTGAGGAATGGAATGTCCTCCTGAATTAAATGCGGAATTGTTTCAGATATATTTCTTTGGTTTAATTCATACAAGTGAATCACTTACCGCATCAAGGTTGTCAATATCATTATCGATGGTTAATGAATTGGTGACGTCATGCAACTCATGTGTATCTTGGGGAGGAATTATTGAAGTTGTTCTCGCCGATGTTGTTGGTGTTGTTGATGTTGGTATCGAAGATTGTGTTGTCGATGGTTCAGTAATAATGTTATATCCGACATTATACATTACTTTTAGGCTTTTAAATTCTTTCACACAATATCTGTAACACGAATAATTATTGCAAAAGTACATAATATATATATATATATATTTCTCACCTGTGGAGCATGACTGAGAAGATGAGGCATACAGTGATACAAATGCAGAATTTCAACATTAACTTTCCTTTGGAACAAGGCATGCTGGTCACTGATACTATAGAAGTCCATTATTTGATCTTAAATCATATCCTATTTTTTGGGGTTATATGTATGGCTACAAGAAATGAAAAATCAATTGCCTGATGTCCTTGCCATGTCTAAAAAAGTGACAGAAGCACGAGCTCAAAAAGATTAAATAATCTCGCTGTACTTTACGACAAACTTTCACTGTCCGGTATTGCACTGAAACACGGACGCAACTGATTGCACTGAACTACACGGATGTAAGTCTCAGTGTATCTTTCCTTTGTATTCCGCTAGTCAAATTATAAATCAGGATTTTATCTCGTCTTGAGACGTCCCCAGTTTAACCGACTATGTACCAACAATGTGTGTTTTGTGCTGAGCAAAAACGGCTCAGTGTAAACGTTCAGGTTATGCTTGCAACCCCCTCCCCAATTTCAAAAGCGCCTAAATGCAAACATAAAGGCATTTCTATAGCGTGAACAAACATGCTCCGTAAGTTGAGGCTTGTTTGGTGTGCTGGAATTTCAGGGATTAATAGTGTTGATAGCACCTCCGTGTTTTTCCACTATAAATCACAAATGCCATCGATCGCTATCCGAATGTAATGTACAAACGAGTTACTCTGTCGTGCGTCCGAGATTTTAATATATTTGTTATGTATGCCTTATCCCGGCAAGCGTACTTTGCTTACGTAGACTATATACACAGTGTTAGTTCACTCGCAAAAGAGAAACCATTGCTGTTCGCGTGACACAAAAGAGTCGACAATTGTTTTATCTTCTGCTGGGAGCACGACAGTCCACATTCAGGATATCATGAAGGATCCCCCCAAGAACACGCGATGTTTCAAGGCAGAGGGCGCATCTGCGTGTCATTAGAAAGTTCTATGTGTACAGGTACATGTATCCAGTATATGGTCTCGTAATATACCACAGTTTACTCCATGTCCAAAACAAAATTCTAAAATTTGCCAAAATGTACCAATTATTCCGAAAAATAATTACCTTTGTTTAAGAGACTGCCGGTAAGAGTGGAAATATTGTGGAATGTTGAGTGCACTAATATTAATTGAGATATACCGGTATAAATGTCGATGAAATTGGCTTCGCTTTGCTTTCCCAAGGCGAAGAGTGTCCATGAAGATTAATTAGATAATTGAATTAAAATTGTATTGAAAGGATTGATGATAGAATCAGCTGCAGGAAAACAATATAGAGTAGGCCAAAAGTAGTCTATCTACCCCATGTTATAAACAAAACTCTTAAAATTGGCTAAAATGTATCATTTTTTACCAAAAATAACCTGGTACGGATTGCCTATGTTATTCTGCGCCCATTTATGCAAAGAACTCAAGTAAAAAGGTAATATTGAATGAGAGAGGAACATTTAAATGTGAGTCGTGAGTGATCGCAAAGAGAGCAAAATCAGATGAGCCCCTGAACGAACATTAAGGAATGTCATCTCTTATATGGCGCTTCGATACAAACTCTCTGCTTTGTTTTGATTTTATGAGATGAACATTATTGCTACTGTCACAACAATAATGGTACGAGATCGTTGCTTTAATTATGCGTTCAGTGAAGCCTATCCGTGGTCCGGGCCCTCTTTGCCACCAGAAGTGGAATAATCGCGGAATGATGAGTGTACTCTATTAATTGAGATAGTCGGCATAAATGTTTTTGAAATTAGAATAGAAATGATAGGAATAGCAGCATGAAAAATTAGACTAACAATACCGAGTATTTATTTCTGATATCTTTGTGTGGTTTATACACTGCGATCTGTTTTGTAATACTTTCTGAGAAATGCGTAGCAGTATCGAAAAGCATTGAGATCTTTAATATGGTGTAGATAGACTAAATTTGGTCCACTCTGTATATAATTATAATAATTATTGTTGGCTGCAATTGATATGGAATGGTGTACTAGAATTTTTGGTGCAAGTGTTCTAATCTTATGTATTAAAACCTTAAAAAAAATTTCCCTTGCATGCTTCGATTAGATTTTGCTGTCCTCTTGAATTCGCTATTTGTTTTCTCTAAATTATATCAAATGCATCAATTCCTGCATAGTATGGTCAAAATAAGATTCAAGGTAGACATATAACTGCAACACAAACGGTTTCAATATATGTGAGTAGCACCCTAATAAACATACTAAAAGTCTAAATGAATGGCAATACTGGAACATCGTTAATTATTTAATTATGTCAAACTAAAATAATATATTCTCGTAAGCATAGTCATATAGCATATCAAAATAAAGGAAATCTAAATCCAAACCAAATGAGTATAATTATATTTCAGAGAAATGCACGTGTAACTTGTTCGGTTGGGTAAGTGTTACTAATTACCATTGCGAAATGTGCCGCCGGAGAAAATTTAGTCAATATCGTCATGAAATATATCAAAAAGTTCAACATACTGGAAGCTGATTGCGATTTAAATATTCATTCATTAATATAACTCAAGTTGTGGATTGCCCCTTGGTTGGAATATAATAATTATATCAAACTGTGGTTTGTTGTTTTTTTTTTTTTTTTTTTTTTCTCAAATCCACATTGCGAATAATGAACAATAAATATCGTAGCTATTGAATATTGCTTGGAGTATCCTCACTAGATTACATATTATAATGTGTAATTTTTGGCTATATAGAGCTTTCAACCCATGATTCTTATAACTGCAGCGAGCCGAACTGTACACTTGACCACTGATAGCCCCACTCTGAAGTACCTCCGTGCATTCCCGTCATTCCTGTCCTTGGTGGTGCATGCTGAGGCTATAGAATTCTGCCACTGAAGCTGTGGGCAACAAAGACTGCGGGCGTACAAGGCAAGTACTGGAGGAGACCTTGAAGCAAACTCTATTCTTGCCTGGTTGCTTTGATATCATCGCCAGGCTGCCCGCAATAAAGTGTAACAATTAAGAGCCTGTCCAGCAGAATAGACATCATTGTTGCTGGAGGCTTCAGAGAATAACACCTCAGCCAGATCAGTGTTTGATGTGTCAGTGTGAGTTTAAAAGATGCCCCTTCCCGTTGCCATAAAGTGCTGAGGTGCTATTACATGTACAACCGAGAATTGCATGACAGAAGCTGGGGAAGCTATCTCCATGTTAACATCCATTTCCAAGGACGTTTGATCGTCTTTATTTGTCATGCCCTGAATCCCTCCTTGGTTGGTTGGCTGACGGTTTGCCGATTTGATTTGAATGGGATTGATAATAGAGGAATTAATGTGATGACATAGCAGCACCATTAGGTCGGTGTCGTTGTCGATTACCATGACATCCGTAATGATCCGACACTTTTGCATTCTCTATGGCTAGTTGACAGATTGATGAGTCAGCATTCAACAAAGAACGTTTTACCATGCATGTGATTGCCCCTATTTTGTGTGCAATCAAGTTGATTCCAATTACTTTGTTTGTTTTTCTCGTTCGATAAGAAATCTTCTTTCTTACTTCTACGAGCATTTCGAAAGTGAAGTGCCCAGCGGTTTCACTCAGTCGGCTTCTTTCTAGGTGGATCGCTTCTTTCAACGAGAATACATGTACTAGCGATGCCATTGAATATTGCTTATTGGGGCCTTGGTAGTTGTGACAGCAATTACAGACTATGCTGTGTTAGGGGGATGAGTGGAATCAAATCCAAATGTTTGAAATTTCGAAGGTAAAGTAACCTTTGATTTAAATCAGGTACTCAGTAGTTCTACTAATTACCTAAAATATTTACCTATCTTTCAACAAACAAATTCGGCTGATTTTGGAAAAAATAATTGTTAAATAATTGTTATGTTGCCAGGAATCCTGGGCCAAACCTTGCATCTTGCACGGATTAGCCTATAACCTAAAGGTGATGCAATTTATTTATTTTTTTTTTTTTTTTTTTTTTTTTCTTTTGATTGAGCCCAAAATTACAACAAAAATCGCCTATTAAGGAGTAAATCGTCACTGAAATCCGACTTACTCGTGAAACCCCGTTTTAGAGTAATTAGGGGTATAGGTCAGTTTTGTGCTTATTACTCAAGCCAGGTATACCGACTCACAATGTTTAATAATTGTATTCAATTAGAATATAATTAGGCATTTTTAAAAGTTCATAGCACTTCTCTAGCTGGTATAATTTACGAGATAGAGCAAAATGAACTAATCCTTTTTTTTTTTTTTTTTTTTTTTTAAAATTCGTCACAATTTCTTTGTTCTGGGGTGGATTTCTGTCACAAATTCCTGTAGTTATCAAAGACACAGAGGAATAAAACTTTATCTGCAGTATCAATCATTGAAGTGGAGTATTGGGAGAGCAAAAAAACAAACAAACAAACAAACAGAGAATATATTTATTATGTGCCTATATATTACAAATACCAAAATTACCCGTTTCTGTCCCATTAGTATCATAAATTATCTATTTTGACCATATATGTTCCACCATTGAAATTCACTTAAACTTTTAGTATGTACATATTGCGCTGTGTCAGTCCCCACAATATGTAGTAGAAACCAAGTGTGCTGCAATTATGTCTAGCTTGGATGTGAAGGGCCGAAATCCAAGACCCCGAATGTCCGGTTACATTGAGTCGAGCCTTTGTGTATCGGTCTACCGTCATCTCAATGTTCTTCAATGTTATTTTTCCTTGAATTCACCTTTTAGTCATTATTGTTGATTTTCAAAATGAGTGCGTTATGATTCTACTACTTGTAGTGCTAGTTAGAGGACTTGACTTGAATCACAAGAGCAATTTGCGGAGCAGTGTATCCTTCCTTACTCGTCTTAATATTAGGGTCAGCTTAATTGCTGAGAAGCATCTTCGTAATGATTGTAAGTATTGATTGTATTCCCCTCATAGTGGCATTGTGGAGAGGCGTGTCTCCATCCTCACCAGTGACGTTGACATCTGCACTACATCCAGTCAACAGATCCACAATCTCATCGAGTACTTCTTTGTCATTCACGTTCATCAATGCCAATGCAAGAGGTGATTTCCTCTAGCTGTGATTAATGACTGATTGTGATTTTCTCAACATGGTGGACACAAAATGAATAAAAATGTACGCGAGAGAGTACCGATATTTAATGTCGCTACTCGCTCACTATAAAAATCATAACGCACCCAAACAAGATGGCGGATCGCATGGAAGACGATCGTCCTAACTTGAAGATCTGTATCGACAACACCGGGGAACAAAGCGAATCAGAATCAATAGCTGCTGAATCAGGATCAGAATCCGATAGTGGAAGTTCTTCTGACTCGGGGTCATCATCATCCTCCTCTTCGTCATCGTCTGATAGCGATTCAGATTCTGATTTGTCTTCTCAGAATTCTGACCAAGAAAATGCCGAAATTGCAGATAAATCGGATGCTGGGGAAGAAATGGAGGTCGACGAGAAGGAAAAACATTCAAAACGAAAGGTTTCATATCCTGTCACTGTGTGCTCTAAAATTCACTTTTTAATCATTATTGTTGCACTATTCAAAATGAGTGCGTTATGATTCTACTAGTCTACATTTACTGATTTAGTACTATTAGTGATATGACTTGACTTGTCTTGACTTGATGGGTTTAAATAGTGAGCAAAGCTCTTTTTGACCCTTGGTTAATTGTTATAGGAGTTACTGTATCGAGATTATTAAAATGATTTTACTTTTTTTTTTTTTTTTTTTTTTTTTTGATTATTATAGAAAGAAAAACCGCACAAGAAGCGAGACAATTTCGTCACTGGATTTGATCCATTATCAGAGGTAAGAATATTGATCTTATTAGCATAAATTCATCGATTTCAACTCATAGGAATTCCAATCACGACGGGTGGAGCGAGCGAAACGCTTTGGCTTGAAGGCATGCACTGACGACGCCAGAATCAGCTCGGAAGACAGGGTTAAACTTTACCAGAGGTAATTGCCGCATGTTTTCATCACCGTTGGGTCATTTGGCTTGCTCCTCAGTCTTGGCATAAGGGAACGTGACCTCACGCTGAGCGGAGAGGTCGGTTTGTGCTTACCGGTCATTCATTTACGAGGAGTTGAGAAAATGGACGTTGATGATATTTACACTTTCTTCAAAGACTTCCCTTCAGGAACCATCGAATGGATCGATGATTCAACCTGTGAGAGTCTTGATCTTAACCTTTAGTTGAATTATTACTTTTTTTCTATAAGGTAACCTTGTGTGGCAAGATCCTGTTACAGCGGCCAGAGCTCTGTTAGCGCTGAGTATGAGTCGCGATGAGGTTGAGATGGGGAAGTGGCCGAGGGAAAAGAGAGGCTCCGTCAAAGACCGACTTCAAATGGAACCCAAAATAGGTGTTTTTGAACTGAAATTTATCAGGCTAAAAATTGACAAAATTCATATTTACAGAAGTGAAAGCAAAAAAGGAGGAAAAGCAAGAGGAATCATCCAGTGAAGAGGAGGAGGAGGAGGAGGAGCCGATGGAGGAAGACCTCGATAGTTTAAATCTCTTGAGCAGTGATGACGAGGCAAAACTGGATATGAAGACGAAGAAAAAGAAAATCAAGAAGAAGAAAAAGAAGAAAGTTGAGATAAAGCCAATTGAGATGGAGGAAGGAGAATGCGAAGATGAGGCAGTCAAAGAGGAGACGCCGCCCTCCAAAGACCCAACCGTGAGTGAACTTGTCAATGACCTTCCAATGACCTTTTGCTTTGCATCGCAGCTGCCGGAGCGAGAACAGCCGAGCGTCGTACCTGACTTCTTGCAGTCTGAAAGCAGCGCTGACCTGGACATCCCATGGCCTCCTGGCAAATGGCGTTTGGGCGTCAATTGTCCCAAAGCAGAATACCTCTTCCTTCGTTTTGCTACCAAAGGTACGCAGTTATCTCAGCAAGCGCTTATACTTGATGCGGTTGTCTTTCCACTTCAGCCGATCGTAAGCCAGCAGATCGCAGGGCTAAGTTCCCCGCACGCCAGCAAACAAATCAGAGTTACAGAGGAGCAGTCAACAGCGCGTGTGTACTTCCTCCTTCTCTTCCTTCTTCATTAAACTCTCTCCTCTCAGAGGTCGACGTTTCGGAGGTCGATGGAACATAGAACCGGAGGAGAAGGATTTGGATGAGATCCCTTGGGAAGACCTCCTGAAAATGCACGCAACGGCGCATCAGAAGCCCCAGCAGCTCTCGACCAGTTCACTCGCCTCACGTGCAATATCGACCAAAACATTGGGCAGCAGAAGAAAACGGAAAGCGTACTCATCAGGTTTGTTGATGGCTGGGTCACCACTCAGGTTAACGTGATCTCTTCAGCGTCTGAATCGGCCAGTGACTCTGAGCCTCCGCTGCGGTCAAAGGCCAAACCGGCCAAGAAAGTTGACGCTGATTTCTTTGTGGAGCAAGGTTTGAACGTGGATCGCGAGGAACTTGAGCAGCTGTTGGCTCCACCCCCTTCCAAGCGTTTCATGCGAATGCGCGCTGACGATGAGCAGGAGGAGGTCGAACGCAAACGGTTGGTTTTATTATCCGACGGATTATCAAGTGTATAATTATTTTGTACATAGTAATTATGTATAAATTAATAAGTAGAGGTGAAGTGAAAAGAAAAGAACAAGAATGCATTTGCGTCTTATTTATATTTCACTTACAGTCAGAAGGAGGCCGCCAGGAAACATAAACGACAATTTGCAAGAGACCTTGTTGACCTTGAAGAGGAAGGTCGCGTTTTAGACGCCCGCCAGCATCTCAAGTCCAAACCCCACGACAGCAGGGAACGCACTTTCCTGTCGCGAGATTTCGCTGAAGTTGACGACACACGACACGATCGATCGTCAAGTAGGAGTGACCTCAGGAGTCGCCTGGACAAGCGGAAGCGAGTAACCAAGAGGCTGGAGGCTCCGAGGGAGAGGAAGCACCTGCCCAGGATGACCATACAGGTGGAACACTCGGACTGAAATTTCTGATATTTTTATTTGGTGATAAATAAATCTATTTCTAAGATGGTGAACCTTACTTCACAGAAATGTGTTCATTTTAAAAGTTTAAGAATTTCCAGATAAATAAAGGTTTTTACATGTATTAATTTCTTTTTATTGTACTTTCCAAAATGCATTGAAACTTCCTCCGTAATAATACGTACAGCCTTTCATTATACGTACTTTCCAACATAAAATGAACTTGATCCATTTAACACTAACTATAAAACTCGACAGTTCAATGATTAATCGGAATTTTATGTTTATTCAACATAAAAGAAATGCATGATGAACAAAATTCATATATTTACTACATATGTCTGAAACTTCTAGACATTAAATAAATACAGAAATCCATAGGAACAAAAAGGTAATTATAAAAACTTATTTATAATTAATTCATGTAGCTACTACACATATGTTTAGAAGAGAAATATCCACAAATATTTGAGCAAAGAAGCGGAAGATGTTCTTAATATAAAGTGAAATTTGTTTATACAAATTAAAACAAAAAATGGAATGATTGAAATTCGATCTTTCAAATTGCGCGAAATAGATACAACTCAAATGTGACCGAAGTTTTTAGAAAACCCAAACAAAATAATAATAACGGCCGCACTTCCAGGAGAAAAATTAAAACAACTTGATATCATTGGTTGTGATATAATGATGCTATGTTTAACGAATTAAAAGTGCAAATAATATTGACATAATTCATAAAACCGGGTCACGAGATATAATAGGACAAGGAGTGCTTTTATTTTATCATCTGGTACAGTTTGCAAATGCCAAAAAAAAAAAAAAAAACCCAACAAATAAAACAGTTCAACGAAAAATGAAAGAATGAAAGCATTCTCGCTGGAAGCACCCTCATTAATTATGCACACATACATGATCATGAAATATTGATGACATGAAATCACTCTCCTTTTACACGTTTACTGTAGACTTCTTGTTGCTTTTGCATCATGGAAGCCTTTGGTTTGTCTCTCTTCAATCCACCATCCCTACACAGGGAAAAAATAATAATTAATAGAACAATTATTAAATAATGACATCCATCAGCCCTCAAAGTACACTAACCATTCCAAATCAACCAATCCGCCTTGTTGCGCAATCACAGCTTTTACTCTGTTCGCAAACTGTAGTCCCGTCTCATTTGGCTACAAATAACCACAATAATAAATAAACAGCAATTGATAACGGTCGCGGCAGCACCTGTTGCGTGACAGGGGGCAGGTACCACACGTCACAAACCAACGCCCAACTGCTGAGGATCATCAGCAGATGCTTCGACAAAGACTGCTTGCTGCTGTTCCAGAAAGGATCAGCGAACCGGGAATCATACTGCAAAATCAAGACACATGAGAAATCTTTATAAATAAATAGGTCACTATGACATACTTTAATTGCAGCAGGATACACTACTCCACCAACTTCAAAACTGCCTTTTTTGAACATCATAATTGAAGTATTGTTGATACAAGTTCCTGAAGAATTAAATAGAAAGACATAGCTCATGCGATTGATGTCATATCATCACGGCTAAAGTACCTTCGGGAAATATTAGAATGGGAAGTTTTTTCTCATCTTCGACGTGCTCTTTTAGTCTTTGTATTGAGAGAGAGAGAGAGAGAGAGAGAGAGAGAGAGTTATATTAAGAGCAAATAGGAGCTTCTGGCATCCAACCTTCTGGCAACCGCTAACCGATCTTTTGATTCTGATCTCTGGAACCAAATGTGATGTTCAGCTCTGCTCATGGCTCTCTGCATAGTCCCCATGAAACCACCTTGCGCTTGGCCAACCTGCAACATACGGCCAGCGTCAGCTTAATTTTAACACAACTGTGCTGGAATCTATGAGGAGAGCTCAACAACAGGATTGCACAGCACAAGGATGTGTCATGCAAAACTCTCTTTAAGCTCATCTTCATAATAATAAGCATTTCTTCTCAACACCCAACCATACTCAATATTTGTCCCTTATTAAAAAGTGATCGTAATCTACGAGTAATTACTATATTACTAACTGAGCTTAAATTTGGAATCATAATTTATAACTCATAAGCAAGCTTCAATTCAAAAAAACTTATCGCAGAATATAAGATAAAGTTGTATGAAAGCATAGATTGAAGACTGACCATTGCATAACAGTTATCACAGCCTAAGATGATGATATCAATGGGAGAAGTGTGATTAGCCACGCAAATTCCACCTCCTTTGGCACGATTTTCTCTGGATAAAATTTTATAACAATGCATAAATTATAATAATGGAAATCACTTACTTATTGTGGAAGCGAATGACGGCGGAGAATGCACGCGACATGATTCGATAACAAGTGACACTCAGACGAAAGTTTGCTTTCTTCTTCATTTTTGGCGTAATGGGAAGACTACCTATGACAGCGGTACCTGCGATCATCAGGCCGATCGCAAAGAGTGCGAGGATCGCCCTGAGGAAGAAAAGTTACCGAGGGATTGATCGCTCAGCAAATTAACACACCTGAATGGAAACAAAATGAGATAACGCAGAATCCATCCCAAAAACCACAGAATCGTCAGCCGAACGCTGGGAAAGAAAATCATAATGAGCATGAAGATTAAACGTAACACAAATCTACCTGATAAACTGGTGATCCATATTTGTTCTGGTCAACATATTCCAGGATGATAGTTCTGGAAATTAACAATAAAGCCCAAACTGCTCAGGATGTTCAATTCTTACCTTCAGCGTCAAATCTTTTTGTGACTTCATCTTCGATAATAGCCTACAAAAGGGAAATCACATGGTGATATTTCATGAGTGAGGGGGAGAGGGAGTTCACCTCAAGTCCACTTTTGTAGTAGAGCATAACATCCTGCAGCTGGAATCCTTTCTCAAGATCTTCAAACGGACGTGCTGTGTCCAGAACAATTTCACGCTCGATCACACTGCCTGAAAACGTACAGTTCCAGTGAGTGAGCGTGCAAAATCTCCACAAAAATTGCTATAAATTGATGGGACTTATTGATGTAAGAAAAAAAAAAAAAAAACTTTTGTGGAGAATGATTGCCAAACAAACACGTACAGAGGTGCATAAAAAATCAGCCCATTCCCTACCATTGGCATTAAATACATGCATCGTTCCTAACATCACAGAAAAATAAAAACTTGTAGCAAACTGATTAAGCAATATTAATAGAGAAAGACATTGATGATATGGAGGTTAGTGTTAGTGAAGGTTAAGAGAGGGCGCCACAAGCACACGTCTGTGCGAACATCTCCTCACCCACCACGATGGGAACTCCGTCGTCTATGTCGTAGTCTGAGCAGAATCTCCTCGTAGCACATTTTGCTCACGTCTGATGGCACACAAAACCCTCTCATTGCAATGCTAATAAGGTTCCCCTATCTTCATTTAGATATCAAATAGCTCTTTATCATTATACATTCCCATCTAAGAAACACCTGAGTGGAAATAAATACATTGTATAGCATGCAAAACGGAGATTGAATTTGATTGAATGAGAATTCCCTTTGCGCTAAAATGCGCATAATTCTTCTAAAAATTTCTTTTAAATGGAAAATGAAATAGCTGCTACGAAAGCACAAATAATTTGAAACAGCTTTCAATTAAATGATCATTTTTGTAACTCAAACTAAAAAAATTTTAAATTTCAGGGAAAGCGCAATAAGGCAAATTGACAATATATCAGGCAAAACTAATAAGAGACTAAAATTCACAGAATTACACTTTAATACTGCTAAATTCTGATAAAATACCGGGTAATGGAAATAAACTAAATAAACGAAGACAATAAAAAAAAAAAAAAAACAGAAAAGAGAAGAGAGACATAGAGGAAGGAGACTGCAGATCTAAGGAGACAAACTAAAAGTGACAAGGAAAAGAGACAGACCGCCATCTCCGTTTGCGAGCTCATCGACTTCCACTTTCGACTCCTCACTCTTGGCATTTCGAATGGTCGCAATCTTCTGTTTGCCCCACTGCAAAAAAAAAAAAAAAAAAAAAACGAGAGCATAGATTAAATAAAAAGTCCAGTGGTAAAGAAACTTGATACATGTACCAGTATATGACCTATCTGATAGCTCATACGAGCACCTCGAATACATTTAATTCAAGACTTGTTAAATTATCAAACACTAAATTGAGTGCAATTATTAACTTATTACATAACTATTGTAGGGGTTTATAAGTTGTTGGGATAACAGGCACGATATGAACCTGATAAGACAGATTTGATTACCTTGTTGTAGTTTGACCCGCAAGAAACAAGTTATCTGGCAACACCAGCAGAGACACATCTCTAGTCTGAAGTAGGTAATAACTCAATCCATTCATGGAAGTTTCCATACAGTGAAGTATCCACACAAGCAGAAACACTAGTTCATCAATTTCATGTCACTTGTCCTATTCCAGTCATGTATAATAATTAATTATTAAAGTTATCACCTTCACAAGAATCACTATTTCCTATTTTAACCATCCAATGAAACCCATGGTTCATTAAACTGCAAGAAATCATCAACTTGATGCACTATTTACATTTGAATACATTACAAAGTTCCGCCCTCATCCAACATGTATAATGTTTATAATTTACAAGGCATAATTATGAAAATTCACTTTAGAATAAGTTAGAAGGTAAATTGCCTCCAAAACAAGTACATTGTACTATACACAAATGAAATTTGCATACAGAGTATATAATAACTGCAGGGTAATGTCAGATCTCCTTAACTCATTAATCTCAAATGCATCAATGCAAATTGCTTCCGATTAACAAGAAGAATTCATGAGAACTAAGGAAATAAGATTAACAAGGTTTGACTGTATGAACAGGAGAAAAAAAAAGTGCCAGATTACAATGGTATCAAAGGCGTTAGATAACGATTGAAAATCTCCTTCATCTAAGATCAGAGCTGATGACAGTAATGACAGACATGATGAGGTACAAACAGATTCGAGTGTTACGCACGTTAGCGAGTGTACGGCTGAAATCGGATGGATGTAATGAGCATCTGATCAGTGGGAATGAATCTTAATGAAGCAGCAGTGCTTGTAGAAGAAGTCAGAAATTCAGAATATCAAAACAACATTAACCTAGTTGGCACTGGCCAATAAGTCAATAACATTAGAAGAAATTTTGATCCAGATCATCTCTGAGGGTTAATTTTTTAGGTCAAACATCATAAGAATTACCTGGTCAAAATCAAAAGGCATTAAGACAGGCTTCAATAAAACTGTAGACATGTGATCAAACATCATTCATTCAACATTAAATGCCTGAGTGATAACTGTTAACTAACAATTATTAATTTTATAATTTATGATACATGTATCAATTTTCCATTACAAATATCAATGAGAATAAGAATAAAAATGAGATGTAATACAAATAAATACCTAGAATCAAAGGGATTAACAGAAGAAGAGGGCGACAATAATTTAGTTATTTTAGTAATCAAAATCCTTCTACAATGAACCCGTGTGAACACATTCGGCTGTTCTTCAAGAAGTCTTACAAAATGCTAGCCAACCGACACGGTCTAAATATAAACTTGCCGGTCACTGTTAGACTGAGATTGTAAAGTGTTGGCAAGGTTTGTGTCTTTAATTCCCACAAATATATCAAAGCTGAGACCACATCATCGAAGATGTCCTTAAAATCCTTCAAAATTTAATCAATGGATTTACATGAATGGAACATATTTTCAATGATCTGCCGGTTAAAAACTTATGACTGAACTGAAATTTTTCTCACACGGCAAAATGAGAAAAAATAAGAGTCAGTCAGATTACTTTTTATCAACAACCTTTTAAATATCTATAAACAACTCACAGCGTCCCATTCAATAGCTAAGAGAGACAGAAAGTCCTCAAATCTTGCTTGATTTGTTTGTTTGAACATTGATTAATGTTACAACTTTGTTCATTATCATTCCATGGCCTGATGAAGGCCTATCTAATGCTGCATGAATATTCAGCATATGGTTTGCCAAATACCGCTGGCCTATCCTTGTAAACAATCACCTTCCACCAATAATAATAACACAATAGCCTTTTAATTTTCACATGAGTATATATCTGAAAACATCCATACTAATCATATCTCACCTCACCAGAGGTTGACTTCACTATAAATGATACGATTTTCAACTTTTTATACGACGCCGGCCTGATTCAAAGAAAAGCGCGAAATTTCAATACAAATCCAATTGAGATCAAACATAGTATAGTGCCTGATGCTGCTTACATTAGGTGATAAAAATTTATAATTATCTTATTACCATAATATTTTAAGGTAAGCCTATATAGCAAAGGTATTATAATGTTCCCAGTCTCCCACTCATGAAAATAAGTTTTTAAAGCAGTCTACAGACGCACGTTCCAAGCACCTATAATCGGAACATAAATCATCCTGGTACCCTTATATCTTAGGCTTGGAAGAGTGAGCAAGGTTGATTAACCAAGAGACAAGGACAGATATTAGGCCTGCAAATTCAATTAAATATAAATTATATTGTTCAATCCTGATGCTGAATTAAAAACTTGGTCAACTCATAGTTTATATTTAGTATATTTACAACACTTATACAGAGTGGGCCAAAAGCAGTCTATCTACTACATGTTGAAGATATCAATGTTTTCCAATGATGCTATGCATTTCTGGGAAAGTGTTGCAAAACAGATTGCAGTGTAAAAAGCACACAAAGATAAGAGAAATAAACACTTGGTATGGTTAGCCTAACATGTCCAGATGCTATTCCTATCATTTTTATTCCAATTTCATCAACATTTATGCCGATTTATCTTTTAAAAATAGAGTGCACTCATCATTCTGCGATATTTCCACTTTTGAAAGCAAACAGGGCCCCGGACCATGGATAAGTTTCATTGAACGCATAATTAAGGCAACGCTCTTATAGTTTGAGAGTGCTATTGTTGTGACAGTAGCATTAATGTTTATCTCCTAAAATCAAAGTTGAAAAATCCCTATTACTTGTAAATATACTTTAGAATCACCCCGTTGGGCCTGTATTTCAAGCTCGTCTTCTGTCGAATTCAGTCATTGATGACAAAGTAACCAGCTTGTGACACCACTAACTGAGCTATTTACTAATTTAGGCCACTTAGCTTACTAGTACAACTGCTATAACTACTGATTAAATAGTATCACAAGGCTAACTACAAGTAAATACTAGAGTAAGAGTGCAGTAGCCCCAGATTCTCACCAGATTAAAATCATTCAATGATTTATAATTTAGCAGTAAATAATTATATTTAGTAAGTTTGCCTTCTCGGCAATTAGCCGAGTCAGCTCAAAAGCATGCAGTTAACATCATTTAATGATTTATTTATTATTTACTAATTTAGCAGTAAATAATAATTATTAATTATAATTAGTAAGTTTGCCTTCTCGGCAATCGGCCTAGTCAGCTCAAAAGCATGCAGTATTATGAGTATATTGAGCATCCCCCTCATACTCAGTCTAACTCATCGTCTCCACTGACTCACAGGTCAGTCAGCTGTGACTCTCACCAGCTCACAGTCACTATGATCTAGTATCTCACAATCACAGTCACACATAGTCATAGTGACATACAACTACCAGAATGAAGATTCAGACTCAGTCTCACCTCGAAAAGGAATATCAGGACTTTGACATACACTTCTCGGACTCCAAACGACCTGCCAGTAGCAGCCAAGAAGATGACAAACGAAAGAAGCAGGGTGTTGATGATGCAAGGATATGTTAGCCAGAAATTAGGCCCCCACAAGAGAGAAAGTTCCATGATTGCCAGACTGAGACTTATGTCAAAACATCGCACATTGATGTCAAAGGTCAGCTGGCCAGAGGCGCCACCCAGTGGTGAACAGTAAATACTAGAGGTACCAGCTTGAATTTTATAAACGAGACAAACATATTTTAAGGAAGTAAAATAATACAGTGAGCCAAAAGTAGTCTATCTACTCCATTTTAACACATTCACCACCAAAAACGGTGATCACTGTCTATTCACGCCCAACGCTTGAACGCCAAAGACGAGATTCTCGCGCATATAATAACCCCTATAGCACCATCTCTGTAATTTTTGTAGAGGTTGACTGAATGCATTGTACGATTTCAGAACATTTCCTCATGATATTCATCGAACACACCTTTTGATATATTCATTATAATAACCACAGAATTATACTTATTGTGTTGACACAGCAGTTACTAATTGATTATGTTAAATTGCCTCGACAAACCCGAACAAAAACAGCAAAACGAAGCAAAATAGTTTTCTATTATGGGTGTTACTTCAGAGCCAACGAATTAGGGAATGAGGGTGGTTGGCGCTTCTGTCATTGCAATCAACAACACTAATTTGAGATATTCTCTTTGAAGTTGCATGTAGCTGCTGACGTTCGGCGGCACCCTGTAAAGACTTCAAAGCAGTGTTTTACTGTAAATAATTTTCAATGCGGGTTTGTTGGGCAACCTCTAGATCATTGTCTGATATCAAACAAGCATTTACAAATAATTTTTGATTACAAAAAAAAAACCCTTCAGCGACCAAATGAATCAAAGCAATCAGAGGGTTTACTGAAGTTTCAATAATTTTAAATGGTATTAGTGAGTGATTCGCTGAAATGAAACAGCATATGCATTGTTAAAGTGTGGCATGTGTAAACGCATGACATACATGCCACCTTCTTTCTGTGTTCTTTATTCTACAATCTACATTTTCATTCCTCTTTAGTGCAAAGCCTAAAACTTCAGTCAATTTCGTTCATGCACCAAATTAATATTTTATCGACAATGCCCCTCTCTTTGGCCATTTGAATGTCACAGAGAGATCAAAATAATAAGGTAGCCAGTGTTTCTCATAAGCGGTTGCTTTAAAGCCAGCTAATTTGTGAAGAAGGATGATTGACCCCTATGTTTCTAATTCTCGATCATCAACACAATTCCAAACATACTGGGTTTTCCCAAATACTAGAATATATTTCTTTGAAGTTTCACAACAGCCTTTGCCTCAACTTATGGATTCTTTCTTTCTGATACATCAAAAGCAGCATAAAATCCCTGCAGGTATATGCCCCCATAGTTATGTCTCCGTCTTAGGTTTAGGCACACTGATCAATCAAAATTATCAAGTTATTCCAACTGACTTTTCCTAATTCAGCATACCTTTACACTACACATCAATGCAGTGTTTTCAAAGCATCCCTCTACCAACATATTGAGTTTGTGACGCGCAGGAATTTGAGAAAGCAAGCTAATTAGTGACTGAAGTCGAGTTGGCGCCAGCTCAAACTCCCGACTTCATTACTGTTATTCTCATCCTTTGATCTGCAAATTAGTTATCATGCGGTAATAGTTATGCCAACACATCGTAACCTCTGTAATCACAATGTATAATATGTTGATATTACTGGTAGCTGAGAGAAAAGTACGATTTTCTAAGCTTTTACTTTCGGGGGTATGGTTTTCAACAAACCATGTTTTCAGAGCTATATTTTGGTACATCTAATTCCATGTATGATGTCCCGATGCCGAAAACATGGTGGCGTCGACACTGTCCTGCAGAAGCTTAAGTGATTATATAATTGTTATCTGCTCTGATCAAACACTGCGGTCGCCGTGATGCAGGACGTCCTCCTTCCAAAAGGCAGTTTACCGGCGTTCATTTTCAAGCAGATTAAAAGCATAATCTGGTTAACTCCCATTCATGTTGTTACATAATGGGTCACGATTGCAATGTTTACATTTCAGCTCATCAATCTCGACCAGCCTTGTTTTTACTCAAATTAAAGGCGTTGTAACTTTAAACTAGCACTACTACCTAAATATAGCTTTCTCATGGGGATGAGAGAAATCCAACACATAAAGCGATTTTCATATATTACAAATGTGTTTATTAATAAAAATGACAAGTTAGCGGAAAAATTAAAAAATTGCTGAGGCCATCCTCTGCGGCGCGCGCAGCCTCAGAGACCATCCTCTTTGACGTGGTCGGCCGCTGCCTCCCTCCCTGACGGTCTGGGGAGCCTCTCAACCATGCCTTCGTGGCTTTCTAGACATCCACTTGAGTCGTTGTAAAGGACGTAGAACGGAAACACCCTGAAAATAAATTAACAGATAAACAACACCTATTTCAATGAGCTATGTGAGGGCCCCTTATGGCTATTTTTTCTGCAACCTTCCAACATTGGCATCGGAATGCAAAAAAAAAAAAAAAAAAATACAGTCAGAGTTTTGGTGGGTTGTAACTTCAAGTCGGAGATGGAATAGAACACGTGTTCATTAATATAGAGGGGTAGAGAACAATAAACTCATCACTGGACATTCAAATCTTAATGGTCAAACTGACAAAGGAAGCCATCCGCCCAGTAAACCACGTGAACAGTGTCAGTGTTGACTGTTCGTAAGCGAACTTCAAAACTCTTACCGAGTACTACAAACTAGTGTCTTGAATAATGCTGAAATAGAGCAGAACTTCACATAATTATACCCAAATGCACTTGATAATTATGCTAAGGATAACTTACCGTTATGAACAAAGAGATGTGTTGTTGAACGATCATGAAAAAGATTGTGAAATATCTATGTTCTCTGAGAAGGCTGACGACAAACTGAGCTGATATGCAAGGAGAAATTAAATGTGCCACGTTAAATCACACCAAAGTAGATCCGCACTCCGCAGAATAAAGTAAAGTAGTTCAGGGCGTGACACTTGCTTTCTTTGTAAAATAAGCGTTTGGATCTATGCATGCTCTGATGAAGTGGCTGAACCATATTATTAGTTCCCTCAATAATTATGAAAATGCTAGCATATTATCATTATATCTGTTATCCGTAAATATTACACCTCAGAATTTTGGCGTGTATTCATGAGCTACAAAAGATAACATTTGCGCGTTAAATTTCTCTTGTCACGCGTGGCTTGGTAACTTGTGGAGCAAACGCGACTTGTTATTTAACTTTGGGGTTAACGCGCTTGCTTGCATATACGTTTTGAAATGTTGAACATGGTACTATAAATGTTGTATATAATTGGGACAAACTGAATCAATGAGCAGTTTTAGTGAATGCAAATGATTATAATGACGATTGATCAGGCTATTGTTATTATGAATAATAAATAAAATATAAGAGATAAAATTTATTTTAAGTTTTATGAAGCGTAAAATTCGCAAAGTGCTAAAAATCACTGCTGCATGATACACATTAATGAAGCCTGTGAATAGCAAGATATAAAAAGATCCTTTTTAAAAACAGATAAGGATTGTGTAGCATGAATGTAAAAGGGTAATTGACTCCATAAATGAGGTGCGGCATGACTAAAAGAAGTAGAGTAAAACCAGCGTGCTCTGCTGAAAGTAATACATATAAACGTATAGCATTTTGCGATTTCACGCCCGAATTAAAATGAGAGGTCTAATAAGTTAAAAGTTTGCTCAGGTGACAGACAGTTCACGAAGATATCAAAGTCATAAAGATAATTTAAAAAACAATTCGCCGCCTACTAGGTTGTCAGTAAAGCCGCCAATATTATTAATTATTTTTATATATATCTTCCTTCAATGCACGTGTTGGTTTCACCTTGGCCACTCTGCATACGTATTCCTCTCAATCAACATGCAACTGTTGCAACTATTGTACGTAATCATCTAATTTTTTTAATGAAACGCATGCACACCTGAGTATTACAGTAACGTGACAGTGACAGGCTTTCCACATTCATTCTGATGAACTATGATAGTGTAGTATTTCATACTTAAAGGGAGGGAGAACTGGTTAAAAATGGACTTTGAGTCATTATTTGATGCACCAAAAATGATTCCTATGCCTGGCCCACACAAGGAATATCATCGCTAACGATTTCGCGGGAGATATTTTGCTAATTAGGCGTGACGTCAGTCGCTGTGATGAAACACCGAGTTCCCCATCTTTTACAATGGGCCTCGTCATATCAGCGTGTCCTGCGACTAAACCCCTGGATATTTTTTTATTCTCTTGTCGGAAAAAGATAGAATAATCATTATGCCACCAGTCAGGCGCAAAAAAATTTTTTTTTCGCTATTTTTCTTATTTTAACAAGCAATTTTCTAGGACACCTACCATGTTTCTCATCCTGAAACAGTAAAAAGGTCAGCCAGAGTGCACCACGCATGCGCTTTCGTTTCGTAAACAACAGAAATGTCCTTTTATGGCAAAGATGATCTGCTCTGATTGGCTGAAATCGATAGCTTCACGAGGGGAACGGGACCAATCACGGCAAGCCTTCAGCTGACATTTGCCTCCTATACTTCGTAATGGAAGTCATTCTCCCATAGGCCCAATGCTAACCCCGATATTCGGAATGCATTATTTCCTTACGCTTGTATCCAGGCATGGTGTTTTTGGCATGGAATGCTATCAATTGGTGCTATGAGTCAATAGAACATCACTTAAAATTCAGTTCCCTATCCCTTTAAAGGGGGAGGGGGATCGTTTCGCGTTTCATGTGTTTCTTGTACAATTTTATACATGGGAGTGCATTGCAAACGTTCTACAAAAATATCATTTGTAAGAGAGGACTGTTCGCTAGAGGGGCAAGTGTACTGTTCATCTGTAACACTACATAATGACAATAGGATGGTCGATTTCTCACATCTGAGTCTAATGGCTACTGGGAATACACACTGCTTCTCAATGATCTCGCACATGGGGTGAGAGCGTTTGTGCAGTGTTTGCACAGATTACTATGTCGTGGCTTCACGCATCACGTAGCTGCTGAGGAGGGTAGGAGGGATGTCGAGACTGCTGGGTTGATGATCTTGTTTGCCAATCGTTCTCAATCAAACATTATCTTATTTAATGAATGAATGTAAATAGAAGACAAGAGCGGACCAGCCAGCATACGTTACTGCCGCTCCTGTCCTGCTTCCAGCCAAAACTGGCCAGTTTCGGCATGTTTGCTGGGAACATACCATGGTGTGGATAGAATGGATTGAGAATTTAGATGTGATCACATGGCTTGCAGAATTCGAAATGAAATATACATGTATTTTTCACTCTGGTTACAGAGCCAAATTTTCGAGATTGAGTTGATCGATTTCATCTCTTTATTTGGCAGCAACAATAGGAGAGGTGGTGGCCGAGTGGTTAGCGTGCTCACCTCGAAGGTGCTTGGTGCTAGCCACTGGAGGTTCGAACCTTGTGTCCTTGGGTAAGGCACTTAACTCCTGCTAACCTCCTCAGACCACACAAGCCTTAGCTGCTTCAGGATTCCGAGGTTAAATAAAACCACACACACACACACACCATCAAACACACACACACACACACACACACACAACAGTTGCTGATTGAGTCTTGCTTGATATTATCTGGAGAGTTGCTCATCAGTTGACCCACTTGACCATGCAGTTTTGATGATCATTGTGCTGATTTTCCAGGTGGCAAGCCAAAGGATTGAATGCAGGATGGTGGGCAACCCGCTTGTCAGGAGTATTTGGCTCCATATGACCTACGCACCCAGTAGGTCAGGCAGGTTGTGGCGGTTCGGCACCTCATTAACTAAGGGCTGCCTAGCTTGAGGTAGGCAATCAATGAGACTCAAAGAACTCTCCCACGGTTCAATGATGAACTGTAACGTTTGCAGCTATGGCAATTGCTGCTGACTCATCACTCATGACTGCCATCCTGGGTGATGGTCCAACATAGCTGCGGTTCTGTAAGGCAATGGCCTGGGCTAGTGTAAGACAAACTGGCCCGTCTGAGCCTCAGAATCTCACTTTTGGCCTCCCCGGCAGCATCCAGAGGAGTTAAACCCCAAAGCCAGCCTGGAAAAGCTGACTAGCCAGCCAAAAAATATCTGAGCCACCACTGCCAGAATTTTACTGATCCACTGAAAAACAGTTGCCGAATCGTTGCCAAAAATCGATCGGTTAGCCACATTTTTTTCAAGGGATTTGGCAGGAAATATCATCATGATTTATAGAATTTTACAAAGTTAATGTTAATGTATGCTACCTCTTTTTAAGCAAGCACCAAACGTGTGATCTTGACTTTAGAGAGTGAAAAAGCAGCATAATTTAATATAATATGATTTAGAAATAAAGGTTCTATAAAGGAAATAATTTTTCTACTGATATTATGATGACCTTCATTTATATGAGTGAGGTAAAATATATTTCTCTACAACTGTTAAAAAACTGTGTTTAACAAACTTCTGTTTTATCCACTGACAATTTTTTTTTTTTTTTTTGCATTGATCTCTCATCTTTCATACAAATCACAGCTCATATCATGCACCATATTTCTACAGAACTTAGCCACTGTTTGTAAAGACTTACGGTTGCTATCACATTAAGATGAAACAAGCAATTTCTTCACTGCCATAAGAATTGAGTTGAGAAAGAAATAATATCTTCTCTATATAGAATTCTCAGTGGTTAAACATTTTTCAATTTTTTCTTTTTTGATCGTCTTCCAGCTGCCCAGCATTGGAGCATCACACTGTGCATGTAAATTACTCTAGACTTATGATTACTGTATTCCACATAATCTATGTGGAATAAATGACTATGCACTGCAGTAGCTATTTCATCCATTTATAAACACATCATCAAACTAATCAAAGGTATAATGAAGGGGAAATGAGGGAGTAGTTCTATAAGTATCTAGAGGTATTTTGTAGCTATGCATGTACATGTATTAGCACTGCAGTTGATCTGAGCCAGCCAGAAAGGAAAAATAATCACAGCTAGTCAGCCACGAAAAGGTTGGCTGACCAACTAGCCAGCCAAGAAAGGCCTCAGCCAGCCACCAATCATTTGACTGGCTGGTATTAGGGTCTAAAAGGAGTGCAAGCATGACATCTGGTGTTGGTTTGGCTGCAGGCACTGCCAAACGAATGAGGCTAGGCCTTGCTCAAATGCCTAACGGGGTTCCACTCCGGCTATTTAAACTATGGCTAAAGTACCCCAACAAACAGCTTGATTCACCTACCTGGGGTCAGACAGAGCTGGGAGAAAGGTGGTGATGAAGGGCTCTCCTTGAAAGTGTCCAAGCAGACTGAAAAAGACGGCTGACTATGCCACCAGGCTGGGTGTAAATTGAAATTACTTCTTTGTCCATAATAAATTTGTCTGTTTGGCTGCTTGTTATGAGTTATTTGGATCACCTTGTATAATTTAGTGTATCCATCCAGCCGCAGGTTTTGAGCTCATGTATCTAGTTTTGATTGAGTAACTGAGCAATCATGATTATCTGTGCAGTGTGGAAAACCACAACCTGGTTCTGTTAATTAAGCACACCTTTGCTTGGAACACTAGTCTCGTTCAGTCATCAGAGTGACTTCACTGGAAGCAATTAGCAAATGAGATATATATAGGACCCTTGTCATGAGTTTTTGCTGTTTTTGGCAGCAGCACCAATTTTGGCAAATAAGGCGCTACCATGGGGGGTTTTTGTTTTGGCAAGGAGAACCTGTTCTAAAACCCCGCTGTTTACTTGTATATGCATGATTATTGTGAGAGTATTGATTCTTGGATATCTATTGAATGCATACACATCGCACATGCATGGAGATTTAGCATATTGCATAAAGAAGACATTGTCAGGTACTTCATATGCCAGCATCAACAGAGGAATGTGACACCTAATTTTCCTAGAGAGCATATCATCTGTGAGGCTCCACGCCAAACTCCTGGGTATGTCGCAAGGCGCATAACAGCGCTAGATGTGTTTTCTAGTAGTTGGGGCTATGAGAGAGGGCCCAGATGTAATTAGCCTCCAGTGGAAATAGTCTTCTGATTTTCACGTGTCATTGCACATGTTGCCAAGCAACAATTATAGTTTTCCGGTAAATTTGTCATAATGATTCAGCGCTTCTTGCTCGTTTGGCAGAGTCTCGTGCAGACCTATCCACATCATGTTCAGTTTCTATGTTTCATCATATGTTTCTTTGTGGGAGTGATAAAACCGTAAAGAATTCATCCAAAATCTGAGAGAAGCTTACGGAAACAAGCCCCATCTGATGCAATGGCCAAATGTGTGGTGTTGGGCTTTTGATCTTTAAGTAGTCATGTCTCAGTGACTGATCAACATATTTCTTTATAACAACCAACAAACGGTCCACCTTTCCATTCTCTATCAGACAATATGGTTAACTCTGAAATTATTTTGTGCGACATATCTGTGTTTTGCTGTGGAGCCTCACACATACCTTTCCAAGAATATCTTATGCTTTTTCCGAATGTTGCCAATGTTTCTCATCAATATCTATTGATGTATATTGTACTGACCTAACCCTGACTTTTTCAGGTTTTCTGATTTCATCTTTGGTGAAAGGAGAACGCTAACACAAACTGATTTTGATCTGCTTTATTGTCTCAAAACATTGCTCTTTTATACTCTCTGTGTGAGTTGATCATTCATTTGATCTCGTTCTCAATGCGTAAGAGAGCCGTCCGCTACACATCTTTATTTTCATTCACTATTGTGCTGTCTTTGGAATGATAATAAATTTTAATATTGTCATTTTGTGGTGACAAACATGGTGAATTAAGCGCTGTCTAATAGGTTAAATGCTGTTGTTGTAAGCATGTTTCTCTGTTTTTATGAATATTGGTTAAGTTTATACAATTTTATTGTAGGCTATTCTGGTTATAAATGGGATTTGTTTTTTACTTGCATTTGACTCCATTGTTATTTTGCTTGCAAAACTTTGCATTGGTTTGTAGGCATTGTATGATTGCTATAATAGATGATGGTCTAATTGCGTCAGTGCGATGGCCATCACAGTGCAAATTAAGCGCGACAATGCTTGCCTTGGTTGAGAGGCAGCTGTAGACGTCTATACATTTAGCGGTGTCACGCCGGTTTCCCGGGAAAATAAGTGCATCTACACCTTCAACTTGTCAAAACAATTATCAATGTTTTCATGAATATTCTCACACTTTTTGAGGTCAATATTGTCATGCTGCGACACATTTCTCAGAATATTTAACCATTTAGGATATTTGTTTTGCATGGTGTCCTGAGAGAAACACTAAAACACAAAATTTGTTTGTCAAAGTAGCGATCTATGAAGATTTTCGTTTGCCATTTGCAACACACCATACTTATGCACAGTAGACAGGTAACTCATATTACCGTTTTCCCACAGCACTCAAGTTTCTTTCTGGAATGAGATGAACATGCTTAGTGGCTGGAGTGCTGAGTTAAGTTTCTTTCTGGAATTTGATTCTTTCCTTGTTTGTAACATCGAATACCCAAGGTCATTCTTTTAAACTATTAAAAGGAATACCAAGAATCTCTCTGTATTCTAGGCCTAACTGTCTTCATTTTAGAATCCCTGACAATTGAAATTCCCCCCGCAGCATGTGGTCACCTCACCATTAATCAGCACCTTGATGTCTCGCCATAATACTGCTTACAAACATTACCCTCTAAGCTTAACCTCACCCGCCTACTAAATTGATATCAAACCAACACCTAAAAATCCCACTCATCATGCATTAATTATAACCCACCACTCCTTAAAACTGTAACCTAATCTCATTCTAACAAGGATAAACATAAACCAAGGCTTACTCTACCATAGACTTCGAAAAATATAGTAAAGTCAAGTCAAGTGACTACAGTCAGACCCTGTTAATCCGCCATCATGTAATCCGCCATTTTCGTAATCCGCCCTAAAATCTCAACTGACGAATCATTTGTAATGTTAATTGTGTCATGTAATTTGCCCTTTTTGTTAATTCGCCTTGGACCACGATTCTAGGGAACGAATCTACACTTTTCCATTGTAAATAACACATGTAATCCATATAGCGTGTCAAACAAAAACATCAGCAAAGACACATCAATTGTCGGCGATTTCTTTGAAGTCGGATCAGTTTAACAACAAATTACGCCTCCCCATTTGTTTAACGCTTAATTTAATTAAATAAAGTGAATCAATCGCAGGCAAAAATTATGTCAAGTCTTTAACTGGTCGCTTGGTCAAGCGATGTTCAGGAGCAGAACAAACAAGATGACAAAGTTGTGAGTGGAGATCAATCGAGTGGAGAAGTGAGTGGATCTGAGCGAGCCAGCGAAGGAAGTCTTGGCGGGGAAGCAATGCAGCATGTGCACGCATTAATGCTATATTTCAACGAGATTTGAAGAGTCAGAGGCAGCAAAGCAAGAAAATAGAGATGAATTACACAGATTGGGCGTGATGGAATGGCTTATCACAAGCAGATTGAATAATACCGCTAAGCAGACAACCATCACTGATTAAAAAAAAAAAAAAAAAAAAAAAAAAAAAAAACCTCAATTGGCCTCATGTGATCGTTTTTGACGTTTTTGAGACCCTTTTTACCTCCAGTTTCCTTCCTAATGGTATACATGTACTACGTTAATGCATTGCATGAGTATTGGGGATTTTAGAATGACACACAATTTTCATATATTTGTAGCCTGAAAAGTAATCTGCCCTTTAAACCTTTTTGTTAATCCGTCAGTTTCCTTGGGAACGGAGGAGGGCGGATTAACGAGGTCTGACTGTATATAATTATGAATTCACTCCCAGACAAGTCTTGTAGGACGTCTCTGTTGTAGTATTCAGTTCGGCCCTCCGAATCGAGCCACAAAAATCGAAAAGTCTAGTTTCCACGTTGCAAGTTACTGCCTCCACTCACGTCAAGATGTCGGAACCCGCAAAAGTCGCTCTGCCAATCCGGCCTCCAAATGCCAATATCTCACCTTTAATCAGGGTAATATAGGAATATTTTGTGGCTTCCTTGTCCTATTACCATTTTGCTATAAATCTGTGGCGTTTCAAGTGTGCCAGTGGTTTAATGACACCATTTTCGCTAGTTGCATGCCATCGCCTTGTAAGAACGAAGGTCAAATTGAAGTTGAGCATTGACTTCAATATAAGAACTTAGCTGACATACTACAGCGAGACCCAGGGGTCCCGCTGTACGGTAAACGCATTCAGGCCCAGTTGGCGAATCACGATTTCTAGAATTCTACGCTTGTAATGAAATTTATGAAGGTACCAGGCGCTGCAGAGTAATGTTAAAAGCCTAAGGTAGAGCCTTGTACCAAATTGCGTCTGAAACCAGTACCATAAACCTACTTAAAATCGCAAAAATGGATCCGCAACGAAAAAAAGTGACCTAACAGGTTTCTCCCCGCTTACCGATTGTTGTGTCACATGACCTGCTCTCCACGTGTTTTAGATAAACCAGAGCACTGCGCCCACAGGGAGTCTTACCAGTGAGCAAGCAGATGTGGACAAAACTCAATGCAGTGAATGCTTTCTGTCTATATATATAATATCAAGGGAAGTCACTGATTCATGCCAATCTTGGGACGCTTGCCTCGAAAGCAATCTTCTCTTTAAAAGAGGGAGCCGAAACTTCGGATCTGGCAAGATCGCCAATAAATGAAACGATTGACACCAATAATCTCGTACGGCAACGCCTAATTACTAATTAATTGGCCAAACATCCAATCAGTTGCAAAACGACTAGCAACGGGTACGATGCATCCATTTTGTCGGACCGCAGCAAATTTTCAGCCCGCAGCGAACTCACGATCGCTAAATGTCGAAATAAAATCCTTAAAACCGGAATGGAGCTGCAAAAGTGTAGAGCTCAGGATACATTCTTAATTTAACAGATTGGCTTTAGAGTGAAACATCCTGTCTGTAATTGTCTCTCGAACAATAAAAGCTATTCTGAGAGTCCAATTGAGCATGGAATAGGCTAGAAAAAGGAGTTAGAGTTAAAAGACACATTGCATTTAAGTAAGTTGACTTGACGGGAATTAGCAGACGACACACAGCGCCCTATAGTGTATATGTTTAGAATCGTTTTATATACCTCACAACATGTTGTGTTATCTATCTAATAACTTTAGAATTTATAACCAGTATTACGAACTATAAAATTATCTGAATACTGTTATATGCATCCAATAATTTATAGAATCGTACTGCTGGACTGATCTCTATCGAGTGAATGCTTTGATTAATTTCAATTGCATTTCTCAGCTGGACTATTATTGATCAATCACTGAGCGGCTTGTTAAGGTGAAGGTCGAATGCTGCAGCGATCGTGCCCGTTGGTAGTCGTTTTGGAAATGGAAGCATTTTTGTGCAATTAATGACTAATTAGTCACTGCCGTGCGGAGCTTTTGGTGTCTATAGGTTCATTTATTCATAATCTTGCCAGATCCGAAGCCTCAGCTCTCTCCCGTGAGGGGAATGTAGGTTCCGAGGCTTTGTTATTGTTCTGATGAGAAATCAGTGACTTCCCTTGATATTATTATATACTGTCTAGAAGGCTGCATAGGCATTCCATGTATCCATCGCCCACTGGTAAGACCCCCTGTGACTGCGCCTGTGTAGTGCGAAGTAAACATACACGCATGCACTTACAATTTTCCCTCGCTCAGCAGCTCAACGTGCGGCCTATCTTTCTTTGCAGTTGCATACGTGATTTATACAGAATCTACACAAAGGAATATGTATAAATTATTATTACGCAATCACCAATCAGTCTGATTGGTGATGCACAAAATATTGCGTAATAATAATTTATACGTATTGCTCATATACTGACAGTATATGAGCAATTTTATTTATTTTCATTTGAAAGTCGTGAGAGAGGTTTGAGCGGGAAAGGGAAGGATGTGCGCTTGTTTACAGCGCAGTGCGCAGGCGCTGAGTGTTGTCACTCGCAAAATGGCGTTTGTTTACTTCTTCACGGAGTGATTTGTTTTGCGGGTTTTGATTAATATAAGTTTGACATGATGGCACAGGCTCATACTGTTTTTTCTTGGAGCATAAATATACCATCTACCGTCTGGAGGGCTTAAACACAAGGATTTGTTGAATAACCCTTCCTGTGCTTTAATATCTTAGGCCCCGTATCCCTCTGTCTGCCACATTAATTTCAGAATTTTTAAAACTTCGGATGTACAATCTTGAAAAAATCATATCTTAGCCATTTCTCAACATAAACTAATATTCTTTATACCAAATTGCATCTACAGATTCTGATTTTTCTGATGAGCCCATAGTCAGAGCTAAGAAACTAAGAAAAACTATATGTTTTATTTGATAAAACATTATTACAAGAATTTTTCTTATGCGGAACATGATACAATGTCTCTGCAGCTTACTTAAAGGGATTGAGAACTGGTTAAAAATGGACTTTGAGTCGTTATTTGATGCACCAAAAATGATTCCTAAGCCTGGCCCACACAAGAAATATCATCCCTAAAAATTTCGAGGGAGATATATTGCTAATTAGGCGTGACGTCAGTCGCTGTGATGAAACACCGAGTTCCCCATCTTTTACAATGGGCCTCGTCATATCAGCGTGTCCTGCGACTAAACCCCTGGATATTTTTTATTTTATTTTCGGAAACAGATAGAGTAATCATTTTGCCACCAGTCAGGCGTGAAAATTGTTTTTTTTTCGCTATTTTTCTTATTTTATCAAGCGATTTTCTAGGACACCTACCATGTTTCTCATTCTGAAACAGTAAAAAGGTCAGCCAGAGTGCACCACGCATGCGCTTTCGTTTCGTAAACAACAAAGATGTCCTTTTATGGCGAAGATGATCTGCTCTGATTGGCTGAAATCGATAGCTTCACGAGGGGAACGGGGCCAATCACGGCAAGCCTTCAGCTGACGTTTGCCTCCTATACTTCGTTATGGAAGCCATTCTCCCATAGGCCCAATGCTAACCTCGATATTCGGAATGCATTATTTCAGGTTCAAAACAAAGCTGAGGCTAAAAATAAACAACCACATGGCTGAAACAGGAAGCCTTAAGTAGGTCACATCTCCAAGCATAGCGGAAGATCGATATTTGTCACGGAAAGTAACGGATAGTGCCGACTAACTTCTGGTATCTTCGCAATAGAAACTATCTGCAGACTATCCATAAAATCCTCCCAGAAAAATCACTGTGATTTGAATCTACTTTTCATTCATGACTGATTTCAGATATAATGCAAAGAAAAGTAGCAAACATAAAAAGATCCTAACTGGTAACTTAGTAATAGTTACCTAATTTGGATTAATTGTTTTTAGCTGAGCGAATTGCTCGCCTATAGCATTTTAGGAGAGTTAAAAAATTGCTCACCTGGCCATTTTAAATCGTAAAGACTGGTGATATTGCGATTGCTTGTGATGTTGATCTTATTGATACTTTGATGCTGATGACTATTCTTTGCAGGGAGCACGTTGGGTCGCCCTGCTTTCAGGAATTGCATATGGCTCGTACAAACTGAGTGAGTAACCTCGTGTCCTGATTTAACAGCGTCTTGCATCCGTGACGTTCTGTTTCAGGATCGTTGACCAAAGAGGAGTTGACCTACGTCCAGCCGTACAACAACAAGGTCCAGAAGCTGAGGAAGGAACGCCTGGATAAGGAAGCGGCCATCAAGATGGAAGGTTTGCTCTCCCCTCATCATTCGTTCTTTCTGTTCATGATCTTTTTATCTTTTCCAGCTGACATGCAGCAATTGGCAAAGGATATTGGTGTCACTCCCAAGTAGAGAATTTTCGGTTTGAGGCAGAATGAACTATTTGTGTGGTGTGAAGGGAACGGATGATCAAGGAATATTTATTCGTTCCGATTGTTCCCTGTAAAGCATCGGTGAAAAGATGAATAAATCTACCGTGTTTCATTGGCGTTTCTTCTCTCTTCCTGCTCTGTATTTTGGGTACTGAACTAACTGCTCAATCGGTATGACTGCAATCCTATGCTGACCCTGGAGGTCAAGGTCCCAGGTTCATGACCGGTCAACAGGTCATGTGATTATGATTGTGAAATACATTTTTAATTGTATTTTGTTTATAATTAGAACTCTTCAGTAACTAGCAGTGCAGCCAAACTGATGGTCGCTTGTGATGTATTCATAAGAGTAGGGGTAAACCACGATCCCTTGTTTCCGTTCTGGCGCTCGTATTGCCCAATTGAGTTGGGTAGGGCCGTAAAACTCAATCATGAATTGCTGTATTTTTTGTTCATAACCAGTATAATATAAGGGTTTTAATTCCTCCGTCAGGGGAGGTTATGTTTTCATTCGCGTTTGGTTTGTAACCGCCTGCCTGTCTGTTGACCCATCAGTGGAGGTTTGTACTCATTGAAAAAAAAAAAAAAAAAATTCAATTGATATAGTAAATGTACCTGTTGCTTGACAAAAACGATACAAATATAATTGATTGCAGAAAAAAGTGGAAGACCATTCCAAACGGCATTACATATGTATGTTTGCAGTGCAGGAATTAGAGCAGTAGATTTTTACTTATTATTTTCTGATAGACAATACCATGGTTTTAAGTCTAGAAAAACCTTCCCACCGAGTGCAAGTACATTGCATCTGCTGCTGAATACACTATAACGTCACCAGAAGTCGCAGATAGCCTCTCGACTAGAAACTCGCGACTCAATCATAACGTTCCCTATGTGTGGCGTTATTTTTTATTCATGCGCAAGTACAAGATGGCGGCTTTTCGCAACGCCTCTTAATTTTTTATAACTTTGGGAGGTTACTTTGCCTCCCACTGTCCCCCCAGTATTGCACAACCCATCGGGAAGGACCTTGGCCCATTTCGGGCCAGTGAAGCAGAGCGGAGACAGAGTGGTGACGTCAGGAAGATCGGATCACGAATACCCACGTGGTCCGGACCTTGTGGACCCAGCTGAGGGACCTTCTGGAGAAGGCTGTACTTCCTTGACGCCATATCGCTGCGTTTCCAATCTGTAGACAAGTCCTGATACAAAAGGACTATAATATTGTGAACTGAAATGAGTCCGTGTGTAAGACTGAAGATTCCTCTGTCCGAGAGAGAACATTATGAACAGATTGAAGACGCTGTTAAATCAGGACATGAGGCTTGCATACGACCCATATGGTCTCACCTGTTAATTTATTGCTGAAACAATCTGGGTTGTTTATAATTAGAGCCTTTTTGTACAAATTACAATTACGTGTCAATTATTTGTCACTGGCCAAATTGTTAACAGATCTTAGGGGCAATGCGAAACTCAGTCGGTTTGAAAAGTGAAAACTCTGATCCTCCGACATTCTCAGATCTCGATAGGATTTTATCAATTGTTACCCATTCCTTAATTATAATATTAATTGCATGCATTTACCACATATAGGCTTCTAGTAATTGATTATATTATATCTGGACAGTAGTTATGTGAGAAAATCCCTAAACGAAAATCGAAAATCAGTAGACAGAATACCTTCTGTATATTCGCATATCAGGCCTATACATTGTAGATCTGAGATTACCGCTGATGAATATAGGCTAGAAAATCAGTAATTATTTCTTGGATGCTGAATCCCATATCCCGAAGTGATCTTAATTAATTCATAGCTTCTATTATTCTTCATGATCAATTTGAATCTCTTGGGTGATCATCATGCAAGTATATATCTATGATATGCCTTAGTCACAGTAGCCTTGGAAGGAAATCACCCATTAAGCGGTAAAAATTCGGGTCCCTGATCTCGGTTGGGTCAAGATGAACAGCTAATTATTATTTTTCTTGATTATTAATTGCATATGATCTATTGGGTACCAGTACTAGGCCTAATCGATAATCCAGGGGTCAGATCCAGGCCTGATATTGAAATACTTATATCATAACTTCATGAGAGCTCGAGTCTGGCATTTCGTCAACTGGATAAGTTTTGCGTTCACCCACAGAAGGTGAATTACGTGATTGATGGGCTTGAAGTGACACTCGACGTTTTAGGCTTCCTCTACTTCAGCCCCAATTATCGCCCACTCTCTCACTGAGATAGAAGTGACGCATTTGTTTATGCAGAAGAAGAAAACTAAGTTTGTTCTTTAAAGCAGAAAATGGAAGAGGACAGAGGTAACTTTTTGTAGCAACACGTTCATTGAGGAGCACCAGGAGCTTAGCAAATCTACCCGAGCGTCACTTTATCTTCCATCAGCGCTGGGGCAACTAAGTCAGCAAATCCGCGGTGATATTGATGTAATTGGGGCGTCTGGATCTGTCGACGGAAGAAGCAATCCATCTATCATATATCAATGGGGGAAATGGACAAGCAATTAACGAACTAATTATCCAAAGCTAAGGGAAAGCATGAGGTGGAGTTGATTTTGTTATTCGATCAACCAGGTGGCACAGTACTGTATCTATGCCTCCATTTACCACTTTGAATCAATGACACTGAGAAATAATTGAGTCGACTACACCTGCTTGTGTGTCCTATGTCGCCCTCCGCCATCTTCTAAGAATGGTTATACTGTGCCGATATTCCTCATTGACTTTGGACAGTAGCGTATATCTTCTCTCTGTTGCTAATTAACGAACCTTGGAAAATTGTGCATTCTCGGATACTTCAAATATTTTGAACCTGGACGATGCTATACGGACAGAAACGCGATGAAATTCATCAGAAAGGAGGATGTATGAGAGACGGCACAAGAGAAATGGCCTAGAGGTGCAACGACAGGTTGAATGACGACGCTAAATCAAGGAATTACATTAAGAACAACGCAAATACTAACTACAAACAACCATCCAAGATAATTGGTGAGCTGCTGCACTATGTATTATATACTCTATGAGCTGAGCCATGCAATTACTAATGAGCTGGCTGAGTCAATTGCGGATTTATGCTGCTCAAAAGTGATAACATGAGACATAAACTGGATAACGTCCAGCAGTCACACATTGCTGTCATACAGGGTGTTTCTATATCAGTGCCACCTCTCAATGTTGACATATTCTCAATAATCTCCATTGTCTAACGAGCAGACGACGCCGGAGCGGCCAACTGAGTGTTACACAATGAATAACCCCCAAGACTCTAACCGGAGGTTGCATTGTACGACTTCCGATTATTTTTATTTAGTTGCTAAACCACTTGGGTTCATGAACAAAGTGCTAAAATGTGCCAAATATATTGTATTTTTTTTTTCATAATTATTCTATTGGTGCCGTAATTTAAAATATAACAATCCTCAAATTTTCATTCATTAAAAGGTTGTTGCTATGGTAACCAGCGGTGCTTTATTTTGCGGTGCTTTCACTTTTCATTAAAGATCAACCATAATGCCCGATATAACGCAAAATTCACAAAATATAACCCTAATTATAATCATTCCAGTGCAAAATATGTGACATCCTTTTCTCTTTCTCTTTCTGACGTCACGAACTCTTAGTTTTAACAGCGAAAAAACGACTCTGCAGCCCACATCAGTTCATTGTTGTGTACAAAACCCTCTGATAGTATTTTTTAGATTTCCTATTGTTTTGTCAATGGGGTCAAGTCTGCAAAGTTAAGTGGGTGCGAAAACAATCGAAGCTGTACTTCCTAGCACTGACCACCGCAGTGTGACTGTTGGGCGAAGGCGAATTGTCCGGCTGAAGGCGCTGACTCATGACAAACAATTGTTTAAGCCGCGGCGTTTCTCCCTGAACACGACACGAATTGTTTTGTAGCTTGGCATATTATTCACCTTTGATGGTAGTTCCTGTCTCCAAATAGTGAATGTGAACCATTCCTTTACCATCACAGAAATGTGGCATCATGACTTCTTGGTCGTTCTTGATACCTTGACGTTTTGAGGAGGTGAGGATCCACGATGTCGTCACTCCATGGACTCTCGCTTGCTCTCAGAGTCATAGTGGACATTTCATGTCTCATTGAATATACTTAGTCTTTCATAAAAGTCATGACATCCTAGTCTGCCGCGGGTCAGAAGTTGGTTGAACGCGCTGAGTCCGGCAACCTCTTTAGATTATGTCAACATCTCCAGAAACAACCGAGCCGATAACTTTTGCACTTTCACTGTCTCAGATCATCACGGATGATTCGCTGTACAGTGCTTGGTGATAGCCCAGTCAGATCACACAGTTCAATAAGCGAGATCCGTCTGTTTTCTAATATCAATCACTCGAGTCTCGCTGCTTGGATAGTGGTCTTGACTGTCACACGCCTGCAACATAGTGACAATCTTCAAGGTTCTTTCTTCCTGGTTATATGGCCACCACCCATCACTTGGTCATTGCATCAGATGGGGCTTGTCTTCCACAAACTCTCTCAGATTTTGGACGATTTCCTTGCAGTTTTTTCCACTCCACACAAAGAAACTTATGTCTGAACGATTCTGGATCGATTTCATTTTTCTCGTAGAAACTCACAATGGTGTGGGTAGGTCTGAATGAGACGCTACCAAACAAGCGAAAAGCGCTGAATCAATATGATAATTTTACAGGAAACTCATATTGACTGCTAGGCAACACGCTCGAAAGCACGTGAGAATCGGAAAACTTTTCCCATTCGAGGCTCATTAATTCTTGACCCTCCCTCGAATTCAGTGGTTCTAATTTTCCAGCCAAATCGGTTTGGTTCACACACTTGCCGCTAGTGGAAATGCAAATGACGTCATAGGACCCCTGAAATTCCGTGAGGCGACTCGCGCCTAAAAAAGGCTGCTATGGTAACGGATCAACACAAGCAATTATTTTGGCTTTATCGCCTCGATGATAAATGATGATAAATCATTAACATATTCAGTTATAGGGTTAATAACTTATCAAAAGACGTTTGGATCGACTGATTCTCACTCAATTTAACAATAAAACAGATTGAAAACAATATAGTTGAGTATTTTTGCCAATTTCTGTGCCAATGTGTGGTCGATTGTTTGAGGCAACAATATACCTCATTCTCAGGTGTACTTTCGCAGCGCTATAATTATTATGCTTATACGTTACGATTTCCATTCGATCAAGTGTGTGTTACGAGTATTCGAATTGTAATTGGACAAATTCTTTGATTTGGAATTTGTTCAACATGTTCAACGGAATTGTGAGTTCGTCGATAAAACTTCAGTACCCTAGGATTTATGGTGGAGTCTTATGACGTCATAAGATCCCAGAGAGAGTGAGGAAGGAGACTGACTATTTATTATTCTGACTGAGTTTTATTATTCACTGTTGTCGTTTTTATGGCATGAATTTAAAAAAAAAAAAAAAAAAAAAAAAAAAAAAAAAGTATCCGCGATATTTCTACTAAACAGGGCCCCGGACCATGGATAAGCTTCATTGAACGCATAATTAAGGCAACGCTCTGGTACTATTGTTTTGTTTGAGAGTGATATTGTTGTGACGGTAGCACTAATGTTTATCTCTCCTAAAATCAAAACAAACCAGAGAGTTTGTATTGAAGCGCCATACAAGAGATGGCATTCTTTAATGTGCTTATTCAGGGGCTCATCTGATTCAGTTGAGAAAAAACCTCTTTGCAATCCCACACCACTCACATTTACATCGAAAGGCCGAGAGATTGTTCTTTGTAGTGAATTGATGGTGAGGTTGGATAAGGTTGCTAACAATAGACCCGCGCAATTAAATCGCCGTTTCCTGATAGATGCATTTACAATCATTGTGTTTCTATTATTTAAGCTATAAAACATTTCCTGTGGTGGCTCATTATCTAAGTATTCTACCTGCCGTGATCAATCAACCATTATGTCACAGTCATCCATAAACTCAAGCTCATGCAATGTAGTTCTGAACCCACCAAAGATACGTTGGTTCCTACATGGCAAATTGCAATGCCGCTAAATTGATTCTGGTGAATCCTAAAGCACAAAAAAAAAAAAGAAGGCTTTCACACCGTATGTCTTTGAAGTGAGTGAATAGTTGATCAGCGGTCTAACTAAACCATGGGTTGCAATGCTATGGGATTAATAATAATAATTTAATAATAATAATTTATTTTATAACGCGTAAAATCAAAAATGCTCTAAACGCGACAGAATAATAAAAGCAATGGTGACAAATAGTACGCATAAAATGCACATTCAAGTCAATAAAAAAAAAACAAAAAAAAAAACAAAAAAAAAACGATCAGATTTTATTATTAAAAAGAAAAGTTTTCAGCGATTTCCTAAAATCATCAATTTCCTCGATCAATCGGATGCGGGTGGGAAGAGAGTTCCATAGTCTAGGAGCAGCAATGGATAAACATTGATTATAGAGAATGGCACGTCTAGAATATTCGTGGTATGTGATTGGAGGGACTGTTGCGATCTCCATTGGCACCGGGGCCGCAAATAAGATGGACCAATGCTGTGAACGGATTTGAATACATTTAACAAAACCTTGAATTGAACCCTCTTTTCAACCAGTATCCAGTACGTGTAGTTCTTTTAGAACAGGGGTTATATGCTGGAATCTCTGCGTGCCTGTAATCAAGGCGTGCAGCCGCATTCTGAACGCTCTGCAGTCTTCTGAGAACTCGGGCTGGGGCTCCAAGTAGGAGGGCATTACAGTAGTCCACCCGACTTGTGATGAAGGCATGTACGAGTGTCGCGAGGGATTTCTTGTCCAGAAAACGTCTAATTCGTCTGAGAGATTTGAGTTGAGCAAAGGATGCTCGTACAACGATGAATGAACCCATGCTCCCATATGTAAGCACTCTCATCACCAGAATCAAACAACTTCTCTATTTTGCGTGAGATCTGTCTGAATTGAGATGAAGTAATTGGGCAGGAACCATCAAATTTCTAGTGAAGAAAGCAAGGAAATGTTTATAGGAAAGTCACGTGACGGACGATCATTTGCGACAAGAAGGGGTCGAAATGTTATCAGTTCTCAACTCATTGTATATCATCTGAAGAATAGACTAAGCTTTAACCACAGCAAGGGATTAAGATAATCGAGAGGCGCATTCACAGTATTAACCCATATAGTTCACCGAGCAGGTATATGCAGGTACCATATTTTAAAATATCCACAACCAATAAAGTAAATGTACGGCTTTATAACGATTTCGACAATCCGAAGAGAAAATATTGCGAGAGTGCAAAGGATGGAGAAGGATCAGGAAGAGTACAGCAACTAAAACTTTGTCTTGTGAGATCGATAACCTTCTCGATAGTATCCTATGTGATTCTTGAATCACCTCAAAGAAAACATGATTTAAATAAGTGCTTTTGAGTTGTCGGCATAACAGCGGCTTTTACAGGCTTCTTTGAGAGAACACCGATCTAACAATTGGGTGCAGCAGCAGTTACGGACAAAACAAATGCTCCTACAGCAGATTGTCAAGCACGAACTCAAATTATTTGGTCACGCAATAAGACACGATAATCGAGGGAAAAAAAACGGTGCATGAAGAAGGGGGTGGCCGAGGAGAAGGTGTTATTGAGATGTACAAGTGTGGCTGTGTTCTGCACCAGGCTTATCACCTGGCGGAAAACGTGAACTCCACAGCAGCTTGATTCGAGCCGCCTGATTAGAACACAGAAAGAGAGATAACCCGCATTTGTGGAGCTTATAAAAAGGCAGCACATTTCAGTAATCCAAGTGGTGGCCGATCATGGCGGAGTTACCCAACTATTCTGGGTGGTACATCAGAATCGTGACAATTTTCGTGTACTTCAAGATCGCAGTTGCCCTTGTGATTTTGAAAGTAGTGTCATGGGTTCCTGTGATTGGAACGCGAATACTTATCTTCGCGGAGAAGCGAGTAAAAGGAGTGCTTGGATTAGAGAAGGGCATTGGTTCTCTGTACTCGTTTACCGCCATCAAAGGCATGGGAAGATCGGAGATTTTGGACTTGTTGAAACTGGTTAAAGTTAACCGTAAGATGCACGACTCCAAGCTGGTGAACTTACAAGGCAATTCGTGTAAGTTGTCAGACTTCACGAAAGGATCACGCCCCCTGGCGATCTTCTTTGGAAGCTGTACCTGACCCCCTTTCATGGACGATCTCAAGAGGTTTTGCACGATCGCTGAGGCTCTCTCCGATTGCGCGGATTTCTTGTGCGTCTACATCGAAGAGGCGCATGCGGTTGGAGAGTTCGAATTCGCAGATTCAGATGAATACAAGATTAACCAGCACGGCGACATCAAGGATCGAATTACGGTGGCACAGTTTGTGCTGGACGAGTTGAAGGGCAAGGTTCCGATTCCGTTCGTTGTGGATGACATTGACAACAATGCTATGTTTGCGTATGGAGCTCGTCCTCAGCGGATGTATATAATACTGGATGGCGTGGTTACATATCAGGGCAATAGAGGACCTTTCTTTGATGATATGGACGAGTTTGAGGTGGTTTTAAGGAAAACTTTGCATAAATTATAATAATTATTCTTCTTTTGAAACTAGCCATAAAGTAAAATTTGAAGTAACTAATTATTTAAATGTTTAGCTGCTGCACGTGACTGAACTTTATGATTTCGTTGAAATGCACATACTTTGTCATAGGTACAATTCGTGGTTGAATTAATGACGTTTATGACCTAAACTAAATTAGCAGGCGGTCATTGACAGATAATGTTCATTGCACATACTGGTCCTTTAGTAATTGACATTTCAATGAAATCGAATTGTTCGGGATCCGAGAGTGTATAGATGAAATAAAAGTGTTGGCAGCAATAGACTCAGTTGTTCAACAATGCCAGATTGTTTGTTCAATTTCTCATATTGCAACATTTGATTATCATGAATTGAATCAGGTATTGAGAGGATTTCTCGAGTGCAGAAAGAGCCAAGGTCAGACAAGCGTCACTTTCTGTAATCATAACGGCTTATCTGTTCGCTCAACCCGGCGTCTGCAACACGGGAATCACAAATCATAATGCATCTTTGAAAAGAATATTAGAAAAAAAATCAACATTTAAACGTTATGATTCATAAGACACTGCTTTCATGTCAACAATGCCAGCATTATCTGCTGTCCTGGTAAGTACGTCGATTGAATGTGGGTTAATATCCAATAAATCAACGACATTGAAAAAAGGTGCATGATTCAGCCAAAGAGGAGGATGATGTTGAGGAGGATGAGGGTGAGGATGAGGAGGAGGAGGAAGAGGAGGAGGAGGAAGAGGAGGATGAGGAAGAGGAAGAGTAGGAGAAAACAGAGGATGAGGAAGAGGAGGTATTATTTTAATTGTGCATAAATTATTCCGTATGGTTATCTAATCATAGTTTCTATATCGGGAAGCCAAAGAACTAGTAGATATGAGGGCTCATTATTATGTGTCATCTGACTAATTACACAGCCTAATTAATCACCAATCCTGACTGACATCATTGCTGTCATTTTGAATTTGTGAATAGGAGATCAAGCATCCTTTACCTCTGCCCTTTGAGAAGCTGCTGCTGTTGCTCCTGCACATACGCCTCTTATATATACTCTCCGCATCCCGCATCAGCAGAAAGTGTTGATTTAGGCTTCATGTAGTGGTCCATCCGCTCGTGTGAATCTGTACCTGAACTAGATGCAATTGTTATCAGATGATGACTGCTTGGCATGGACCGTGAATGCTTGCACTGATTCCGAACAGGTGTTCAAGTATAGCATTCGACCCACTTTGCCAAGAGGGATAGTAGAGAATAATGGGAAACCAAAGATTACTAGCGCGGTACTCACTAGACAGTGCCGCCTGTTTTCAATTGCACATGTCTCACCTCCCTCTTGAGGGATATAGACTAGGAATAACTTTTTCTTATTTTTATTTGGCTTCAAATTTCCAGCAATGGTTAGATTACCATCTCTGTCAGTCTTACATGGCTTCAGGTAAAGGTTCTTCCCGTTTTAGATTAGCTAATCCACTAATCTGATTGAGCAGCGAGATGATTCTAATCTGTTTCACTGATGATCTTGATATGTGTTCTTCCTTCGCTCTGCCATTGCCATTCTATGGTCCCGACTGCATCGTAAATGGCACGGCACAGCTGTATCGGGCTACTTCAGCTGATTTTACGGACTTCGTCTACGTCACATTTGTCTCCCTTCTTTAGCATTCGGTGCCCGCGAAATCAGGCGGGCAATCAAGTGCACGTGGCACGATACGGCCGCTGTAATGGCCGTTGCCCGTCACTGATGCCCAAGATAACAAACGGGTGATCATGGATTGGAGGCCGTCACTGCAACGAAGCGTGAGACTTTTCTTCCTGGTATATTCACAATTGCAAGGATGTATTTGTATAGCAAAAAAGGATTTACGGAGCAGACGTCATAGATTGCTGCTTATACGATTAGGTCGAAATGTGAATAGCGCTATTTCACAATTGGTCTTGCGTAAGCCAGACAGATAGACACAATCTGACTCCCATTGTTACGATTGCAATTTGCAACTGAACCCATGTTGGATCAGAGCACCATATCTCTGTATTTATGTACACTTCCCACACCGGATTTTTTTTTAGCGTACATCCACACTTCTTACAAGCACCGCAAGCAGTCTTTCCTCCTGTCGATTTTGTCCATTTGACAGCCATTAGCAAAGTCTTTATGTCGACAAATAGGCGAAAATGAAGCGACAGAGGGAGACTTGCTTGTTTCCATTGCCGTTCTCAACCTATTGCTTCATCAAAGAGCAACAACGAACATTCCGCTGGCCGCCAGCAGAGCCCTTGGCGAACCTCCTCCGCCGAGCGTCTGTTTTTGAAACACCCAATAACAAGGCTATGCTGGTCATTACAAGGGTCAAACAAGTTATCCAGAAAATTGGACAACACGATTGCAAAGTTCTGGCATTCTCTGATCACTTTGGAGCAGGAAGCAGACGCCATGCCTCTGCGAACCTAAATCCACCGGTAGCAAAAGTTAGAAAAAATTATATAATAAAATAAACAATAACAATAACAATAACAAGCAAACAAGCAAAACAAACTTAAATATAAACTGACGAAATCGAATTTATTTTACTAATAAGAAGAAAATCGGAGCTGTCGATACTTAAACCGGGTAGCTCAGTAGTCATCCCCGTCTGACTCCTGATCTGGAATTTTATTTGTAATTCGTTAGGATTATCATTTCAATGACTCTGCAGGGCTGCCCAGCTGCGTATCAAGGACAGGGGCTGTGTACTACTGTCTATGGTGGTATGCAGGATGAAAAACCATTGAGATTTATCGATGAGAGTAGGGGCCGGAAATTCTGATTACGTCTCATCTCATGCTCCTTATAATAGATCACATAGTACACTGTTTCTGTGAAATGTCCATTTCGTATTCCAACTTTCGCATTTCGCCAACTTTCTGCTTGTTAATCGTGAGTTCCTATTCCCTTTTCACAAAAGGACAAATACACCAGCTTGTCTTATTTCATATCGGATTAACGTTTTTTTGACTCCAGTGACGGTTTAAAAATTACCACTTTATTATGGGAAGATACGCTCGCTATTGGCCTATCTTGTACGTAATTAGAAGCTACAAGATCCACATTCATGTATATATGGCTACTTGGATGATCTGAGGACTGCGTTTAATCTCGTGCTGCTAATTCAAGCTTGGCACTGTTCTGCCATTAAGTTTCACCGCACGAAACGCCACGCAGAGGCGCAATTACCCGGGAAATGGACTGTCAGAGTAATACAGGATGCCCCCCCCCCCCTTAAATGCGATTTCTGTACCACACCATACTTCGCTGACGAAAACCTGCTTCTGCTCCACTTTATATTTAGTTATAATAGAGTGTTGATGATTTCTCTTTTCTTGTTGTTCTATAATAATTATGATGTTATCGGTTTATATACCTGGGTTTGTGATAGCGCCCACTAGTGCATTAAATATAGTTGTGAGTGTGTTACGGCATTGAAAGTGTTAAACTTGCTGAGGATAAGTTAATACTTTCCTAAATTAGTACAATAACACAAGTATATTATGGAGAACAATACGTTGACGCAGCAGGTGAAGTATTCCTTTTTATATGATCATGGCACAGTCGTTGACCTACTTGAACTAGATATTACATGGACTTTTGATTCAGATCAATCTTTACATCCACTTTCATGCGAAATAAAATTGATTATTGGCGTCTGGTTTATTCACACTTTGCTGGAAAGTACTGACAGATTTTAATCTCGATTAATATCATAATCATTATATTATCTTCATTGGTGAAATTCACATTTAATTTATGCCTACCAAAGTGGCGATCGATTGAAATGAAACCCTGATATTAGAAACAACAGCTAGTCATTCAACGCTGTATCAGTGTAACCTCTATCAAAGTGACTAATACCCATGTAAATAAAGTAAATGGTAGAAAAACATCGTATACGACTTAAATGGAACCCATCTTTACTTATCTACTTTAAATGATTAACTCAAATGTAACATATCATCGTTGAGGAAGAAACGGCATAATTACATCCCATTGAAATGCACTTTCAGTCAACTAAGCGACCTTCAGCGCTCAAAGTAAAAGACCCACTAGAACAAAACGCTTCATCGGACTTCAATATGTGGTCAAGCATCGCATCAATGGCCAAGTCACGTGACCATGCTTAGCATCGACCGTAAATTCATCGGTCCGTTCTACTCGTTCGCTACCCTGCTTCTCCGTTCACTTTTCCCCCTCTATTCCAGCGGCCAACGGAGGTTTCTTTAGCAGCTTGCCTTCCCCCCAGCGAAGGTTCAGAAGCATTGGCGCCGCTCAGACATTGGCTGCAACGTCAGGTCTCTCTCACCCGTTGAGGATACTTATTGCTGCACCGAGGAAGTGTCGTTTTACCCCTTTGCTCTAACATTTTGTGGACTACACATTTTGTGGATTTTATTCCATTATAGTGTTATTGTGGTAAGTAAACGAATTAAAACAATGATTGAATTTAAACTTGAAAACTCACATTTCAACTGCAATGCCCGAAAACATGACGGTACAATTTGAGGAAAATAAATACTAGTTTGGACTCTGATATACGAAGCAAGTTGGACCAATTTTCATAATTGCAAGTCATCGCGGAATAACTGTGGAACATAAAAAGAAGAAGGTCTGAATGATGCATGACAATTGAGTTTATTTTGCGCCAAGGAGTAGGATTTGTTGCTTCATAGAACGCTCTTATGCAATCCTTGTCACGCGTACCGCTGCGTGATGGCAGAGTAAAATACTCTGAGCACTTGCAACTTGGGATGAAAGCGGTGATTATCGCATCACGAGAGCAGCATACGAATGCAGTCATTCACACATAGCTTCTGCACTTGCCTAAGCGTAAGGGTTCCCCGACCATAACTCTCATATTCATAAGCTTCTCGCGTCGCACGTAACCCATGAACAAAACTCACCCGCGAAGTCGTGGTCGTAAGCAAAACTGACGCGTTGTTTGACTCAGTCATATGTCATAGCTGAAAATTAACTTCTTTAATTCATGCTATGTTTTATCAGCAGAGAAATGAAAAAGCCACGACAGGTTGATTTACACTTTGCATAATATGAATTAACATGAAGCTCCGGTGTCTAAAAGGGTTGTCTTGGCTATAATCTCAGCAGTTATGGAATTGTGAATTTTGTTGCAGTAAAACAATGAGACATCACAGTATTAATGCATAATTTATTCTGCATGAAAACGTAATACTGGAAGGCGACGAGGAAGAATCAAGGAAATCTCACAAAACTACAAAGCCAGATAAAAAGTGAACCATATAAAACAGACACCTAATCGGAAAGAAGCTACCGCACCCCCACCCCAACCATGTTGCATACCATTAAAATATAGTCATTATGTTTATGTATAATTAGTCATTTGCTGATAATTATAAAGAGTGGCCTGATCGAAGTCGAGCTTTTCACCCATTCTGACTTCAATGTTGAGTGGCGTATTCCATTCGAAATGTTCAGATTGTTACGCAGTTTGGTGCCAAGTGATAGACCAGCAGCACATAAACCAGAAGCCTCAACAGACCCAAGTCCACAACCTCTATTAAAAGTCCATCTTCAAAGATTGTGAGAAGCCAGCTTAGACCTTGGTCATTAGTTTCATGTCCAGATACTTAAGGAATTCAGGGAATTGGCAAATTCGCTCAAGAAAGCATTCGCGGAACGAGCGAAAGGAGGAAGTTTTGATGGCGTCTCAACGGAAGTTATGTTTGTTAAAGGGATTCAATGCAAGACGGATCACGACGAAATCGACAGAGGCGTCCCCATTGTGCCTCTGTTCATTGGGTACCCTTTTCTCATCTCCCCTCTTTCTTCACTCTCTCTCAATCTTCTCTTTTCTGTGGCTTTGTTCTGCTGACATCTATTTCGAGTTTACATTGCATATTGTGCAAACCACGATTGAGAACTTGTTAGTCTATTGATACTAATCACATTTTCATTTAGTCTTGGTGTAATCTTTTTTTTTAGACATAGCATCTCTCAAGATATCATCTGTCCATTATACATACTGTGTTATAACATTTGAACTCAATGAGTTAGTCAGCATGATTCCTCTCAGTTCGGGTGAATTATACTTTACCAATTGGATTGTACTAATGCTATTGTTGGCGCTCAAAAGCCCCTTCCCCTTTACAATAGCCACGTCTGACGTGAGTTCCTGTTAATGCCATCCCACTTTGTTGACACAGAAAACCTTTCTGTGCGTGGGATTTTTAAATAGTTAATTAGAGAAAGATCTGCTGTTGGCCAACATCATGCAAAGTGCATTTTGAATTCAGTTATTTGTGGATAGAATGAGCGGAATGTTTAATGACCCTGAATATATCGTTGGAGAGAGAGGTGAATAAAAACCACTCGAGTGGATGTTACACTGCAGCAGGTGGGGACATCCGATCCACATCGATTATGCAAGCTGATTGCACAGCGATAAAGACAAATCAGTTCCCAGACAAACCATGCTTGCAAAATCGAGGGTCTAACCACGACTCTAACCCCCACGCCACAAGAGGGGATTTGTTGCAACCGAAATCGTCATTATTGGGTAAAACCTACGCTCCACTGAAGAAACATCTTGATGCCAAGCGGCAGTTAGGTCAAACGTCAAGGCAACTGGGGTTACATGGGGTCACTTCCGGTGTAAACATGATTTACGATGTCTCCTTTTATTGCTGGCTTTTACTGATCAAATTGTCAGGGGGAATATGGAAGTCTCTGTTGTTACACATCAACATCGACCTTGGGTCTACACGTGTCATAAAGTATTAATAATTCCTTCAAATATCCAAGAATCACGCCGCTTCTGTTGCATGACATGCTTATAAGAAGTGAAACTTTAGTAAACGGGGTTATGAGAGCGAGAGAATTATCAGCAGCGGTCTCTAGGCCACCATAGTGACTTGGTGAGCATGTTTTTTCCTCTCCCGCACAATAAGCCCCGACTTCATCTCACTCCCCGCGATATTGGGTCATTATTTCCCGGCGCGAAAGAATTGATGGAGCAGACTTTAATAGGCAACGTTATGATAAGAAAGTGCGTGCTCTGACTGTCAAGAAGCATGCGCTTGTGATTACTTTGTGTGAGTCGAATCTCTCTTTATTAAACGAAAATATAAAGCGAAGTTAGCACACGACTAAAATAGAATGTAAAGAAGGGTTGATAACACGGTTATATACTTGACTCAGAATGTGTTTTCTTTTCGATTTGGCAAAGCTTCATTTCGAGCAATTCAAAACGACGAATCGGACCTCCTGACAACGTTTCCTTTCACGATCGCTTCGTCACGAGGGGGTGGGGTGGGGTAGCCACACAGATCTGTTAGTGTCGCAGTGTTTCATGTCGCCAATGGAATTTTAAAGGAAAGGTCACGTGATCAGTGGAACGTCACGTGATCAGCAGACAGCCAAACACCACCGAGAATACATGCTAGCCTATACATCACCATTAAAACTGAAGAGTAATGATATCGATGCTATATTCCCCGGGTTAGAAACCCTGAGCCATGCTCCGCCGATGAAGTGTCCCTGTATAATCTTCTTCTGTTAACCACACACAGTTAATGAGGTGTAAGACAACATCAGCAGTCAATACGTTTTATTGCATTTCAAGCATCATCAATTTTTATTATTGAAACCTAACGATGCGAGTCAAATCGATTTCAAACGAGTATGTATTGGAGAAAGCGGATATTGCAAAATGCATCACGTTTATAATAAGGCAGAACGGCATATCCGTTGCAACGGACGGAAGGACTGTCAATTCGGACAATATCGCCACTTCTTTTCCACGAAACGACCACAGTGATGGCTTTCTATAATTATTGAATATTGATTAACAATCACACAGAAAATGGGACCCGTTTTCTGGGAAACTGTTAAAACCATTTTGCAAATGTATTGTCTCACAGCGTCAGAACTGTGATTTACGAAGTGTAACATTATCATTTATAATGCCAATGCACAGCTGAGATGCAATGCAAAATACATACATAGCTATCTTCAAGTAACGCAAGATAACGAACGAGTCCTACTCCCCAGTCTGAACAAGGGGCGTGTTATGTCATTAAAAACGATGCACATTACGTCTATTATTGTGCTACTATGTTGATCTCTTACTCGTATGTTTAACACAACATTCGATCACAACATTATTATGCAACTTTCTCTAATCATTCATGTTTAACAGCGCATAAATAACAGGATAAACAAAAATGTTTTCCGCGTAACACGTGCTTGTCTATGATTTAATCATACTAATCCTCTGGTTAAACGAGAAGTGTATTCGCGGCTAGTATTACTTAATCTGATAAAACGCCATTATTAATTAATGCAGTGCCCAGTTAACATAGAATCTCGGCGACACAAACCTGCGATAAGCCCACACATCTAATTGGAACGTGCATCAGAAAACGCTGATAAGGAAAAGTGCTACGTTTTCATTTATGACTTCTAAACTCCCCAATGAAATTCCTATCAATCCATTACACATAGGCTGCAAAAAGTGGCTCTGCCAATGAGCTGCTCTCTTCGGTGCTGCGGTGCATAGTATCAATTATTCATTCGACTGACGCCTTATGACTCATTAAGACGCCTTTCGTCTCGATATAATCTAAATATCGGATGAGTCCTTACAATAAAACATCGATTGAAAGAAGTGTTGATGTTTTATCCGTTTAACTCGTAGATGCCATCCTAGAGGCATGGTTCAGTTGTACGGCTTCATCCAACCCATTTGGAGAGCAGGAACTTGGGACCGATGCTTCTAACTCCTGCTCTTTTCGATAAATCCCAAGAAGTTATAATAACTATCTCGCATGCTACCATAAGCAGTAGTCCACAGCACCCAGCCTCGTTATATGCAGTTTAGTATTAATCAAGATTCGCGGAAAAATAATAATTGCATGTATGTCAAAGTGCAAATACAATTCACAATAATAACCCCCGTGACCTGATTGTGTATCGAACCTGAAAACTCGTCCTTCACTGTCTGCATAGAATTGCTGTCAGCTGGTCAAACTGACCGAGGTACTTAAGAGGTGACATCGCAATGTACACGCCGCTCGTATTGAATATTGGCAAAGCGATAGTTGTGGGACATTTGTGCGCAGTAGGTCTACATGCATAATTTAATATTTGTTTTGGTAATCAGCTTATTATGGTGTTTATGATATTTCGGTGTTTCATCAGTGAACTCAAGAATATTGTTGTGCAGTCTCTTCATTGATCTTGGTCCCGGATCAATAGAATAACAGAGACCGTGCATAACTGTCTATGCTTATAATCAGGATTATAATAACAGTGGTTAGATTGCATCACAAGAATAATAAAGAATATTCACTCAAGAAATAAAAAGACAATTAAGTAAGCCTACGAGCCAATTTTTGTCGCCTGAGGTCGGTTTTATGAGCGTAGATTAAACTGCGGGATGGCTAGGCTGGTTGAACCCGCACTGATCGTTCAATCTGATCGAAGTGAAGAGAGAAAATAGCACACCCCTTTGCTGATTGCCGAAATAAAAACCCCGATTCACCCAAAGAGGGTCCTATCATCCCTTAAGTAATATACATGTAGATTCAAAAACGAATATCCCAACTAATGTATATGATGCAGTGTCGAGTGTCGTGAATTATATGTGCTGATGAAAGGTTTGGGTGGTGTTGTATTTGGAAAAAACAAGTTTCATATCGTTGAGGAGGGGATACAAAAGCCGACGAAAATCCAAGGCGAAACGGTCAATAAACCTTTCAGTAAAGATAAACATTATACAAGTGCTCCAGCCGGCAACAATCGGTTGCCAAGATTTGAGAGCTAAATCAGAGAGTTAAAATCATTTGGGCAAACACCACGCGTATGGGGCGCATTTTTGTGCGTAATATTACATCAAATATTAGCCAACATATGAATTACGTCTAAAAGAGCCATAATGCGAGATTTTGCATGAATTAGTATCATGAAAAAACAAGGGAAGACATCTGACAGGGTCTTGGGAAAATTCAGATAAGGTTTTTGGTGCATAATTGCGGCTGATTCGTGCTCCGGTTCTCAGAAATCTTCCCGACGTCCATCGATCTCCATCGTCGAACTCTCAATTTATCACTGCCATAAAAAGTGCAGTTTGCGAGATCGACTTGTTTCGGGTGCTTATTACAGACAGGCGAAAGGAAGGACTGTTTTCTACATCAGTGGGTCTTGTTCTCTGGAATCCATGTGCGATTGAAATTGTCTCCAGGAGGCAAGCACCGAATCAGAATTGTTTCTAGGTTATCCGAGGACTTGTTTATTTTGTTTGATGGTAACAGAAAGACAACACCAAGGAGGAACGTCATTTGTTCCCAACGTGTATGGGGCAATGGTGTGCAAAATAGGGGATTTGCTAATTTTCAGTAAATTCTCAAGTTGAATGTTTTTTCTTTCTTCACTTCTAGCATGTATAGCTGAAAACATGATCTTATTATCGTGTTTAGACTGATTGTATCATTTCATGTCACGTTAACGAGTATCCATCCCTCTTTGGTTCTCTTTGGTCACCACAGGAAATCAGCTGTTTGAATCACATGATGCAAACCGATGGGAATGTAACGTCTGACATGCCTCGTCTGCACTCTCTGTTCAACTATCTTCATTGTGCTAATGTTGTTGGGTACCAAACATGCAAATTTCCAATACATTGCACTTTATAGGCACTTAACAATAGATACTAATTATATAATTCGTAATGAGACGCAAAAGAGTCAATGGTTTGCCTCTGTGTCAATCCACCAAATAGGACGTTCCCTAAATACATTGCGTACAAGTCACATGACGAGAAGTAGGTCATGGTCGACGTCGAGAGACGTCCATCAGGGAATAGCATTGCATTGTTATCAACCGATTCCGAGGGAGCAGGATTGAATCCCCACATGCTTCAATGACAGCTGGGGGAGTACGGGGCACCCTAGAATAGGGATCCACCTTCGATATTGCTCCCATGTGATCGACAAACCTAATCCTCAGAGACGATTTGAGCCACATATACCGACCTAGATGGCGCAGAGGTGACCAAGCATCCGAACGAGCAATAGCCTGTCACCGTTCACGACCGAATGCAGAATGTAGGCGTAATGCTCCCATTGTGTGACACTTTGCTTGTGTGCTGCAGAGAGTTATTCGTGCGTCTCAATGCCGTGGAGCACAATTACGATTTCTCGTGGGGCATCGTAGTGGATGTGCCCCTTGCAGCCAGCGGCTATTTGTTTCCACACACGAGGGAATTGAGGCGTGATATTTTGGAGAATGTTTGTTGGTCATTTATAGGCACGATGTATGGGTTGTTTGTTGTTATCGAAGTAGGTCACGGGATATAAATTGTTATAGCATAGTACGGAGAAATTTCTAGCAAATTATTCATGCTTATATTTCATGTTGATAACTGTTGCAAATTAAAACCTCTGCTGAAAATATCCTCTCTTTCATGACTATTGGATAAGATCAGATAAAATAGGGATAAGATAAGATAAGATAAGAACATAATTGATTTTATTCATTTCAAAGGGAAATTTGGATATCCTGTCAATCATTCTTAATGCTGAGTCTTTGAATCTTATACTAAAACCTGTAGTTCATTGCCCATTTGTGACACATTTAAGTTCACGTAAAAGCGGCTGTAAATAATTAAGGACTTCCGGTTTACGTTTTTATATGTCCAATACAGTAACATAATAGAGTGCCATGGTTTACGATGTCCGTCTATTCCGGATACAAGAGAATTAAGAGCTCGAAAAATATTTATTGCATGTGGAAGCTAATTCAAATAAACGGGTTGAGTTTCAATACTTAATTGTTTTACAAAACCCTTTTGAAAAAATACTTGTTTAAACTTAATCTGAAAAAAAAAAAAAAAAAAAAAAAAAAAAAAAAAAAAAAAAAAAAATCAAAAAAAAAATCAATGGGCGCGGTTGAATTAAATGTAGAATGAGGCCAGGAATTCAGAAAAGTGTACATTGTACTGGCGTTAAATTTCGTCCTTTTCCGTCCACACAGGGTTATGATGCAGCCTTGCAATGGATTTTCTGGCTAGTTCCACACCAGCGTCCCTCAACTATTCGAGCGACAACGCCACTTCGATCCCTACCTCAGTGCCCGTCACTCGCTGGGCGCTTCTGGCTTTGGGCTTGATCCCCATCTGGATTTTGACCGGCAACCTCCTCGTCCTGCTCGCTGTGCTGGGTCATAGAAACCTGCGGACCCTCTCAAATTACGTCATTGCCAGTTTAGCGGTGACCGACTTCCTACTCGCTTTGATCGTGGTTCCTCTAGGAACATACCAAACGGTGAGTGAGGACTTTATTTGGGAAGCTTACTACCATTGTCTTATTACAGGTTCGAGGACAGTGGGAGCTTGGTTTAACTGTGTGTCTATTGTGGACTGGCAGCGACGTCTTCCTCTCCACGACTTCTATCTTGCATCTCTCTGCCATTGCAATCCATCGTTACCACGGAATAGCCCACCCAATAAGAGTCAGAAGCAGCCGAGACAAGCGGCATGTTGCTTTGCTGGTTGTCCCAGCATGGATAGTTTCTTTCGCCATCTCATTGCCCCTTATTGTTCAGGGCGCTCTTGATAACCAACACGTGCTGCTAGGGGACCCTGTTCAAGGCTATCAGTGCGGGATTTTTGACCGAACCTTTGTCATATACTCATCCCTCGTGTCTTTCTTTATCCCGTTGACGGTACTTGTCTTTGCCGACATGCGTTCAATTCAAATTTTGCGGAGGAATATGAAGTTTCCACTAAGAACCAAAGGTTTCACAAATGGCAAATTGAAGCCATGCCTTGAAACTCCAATGGAAGAGATACGCAACGAACCTAGCAATGTGACAATGGCTACGCTAGTTGAGTACAAACCGTGCAGTGACGGAGCGTCAGAAGCGGACCTAATGAACGGATCACCTCGAGGGTCACCAAATATGACTCCTGACCTTCCACCTCGTCGAATACACCACGGACGTCGGCCAGAATCAAGCGAGAAGTCAAACTTTGCTCACCGCACTAGAGCACGTTCGAAATCGATGGTGTACATAAGCATGCTAGCGTCACGCGGGGCAGTCAAGTTGAACAGCAGAGAACGAAGAGCGGAGAGAACTCTGATCTGGGTTGTTGTATCGTTCGTGGCACTCTGGCTACCGTTCTTCATCACCAATCTCACCTATGGAATCTGTCAATCATGCGATGTCCCAAATGAGGTTTTCATAACTTTCACCTGGTTGGGCTATCTGTCATCTGGGGTCAATCCGTGCATATATACTTTCCTCAACAAAGACTTCCGAAATGCTTTCAAGAAACTGCTCACATGTCGCCACAGAGAGCTATCACAAAGAACATTTGTCAATTGCGCTTGAAATCGGAAAGGTGGATTCGTGTCAGTATTATTGAAATGTCAGTTCTTATGCGTACAGTGTAGTAACATGTGAAACCATTCGCTGTTGGTGCTCCCCTTGCTCTCATCAATAACAATCTTGCAAGACTACCAGGTGATTGCTGTTTCGTGCTTCGTAACCATTACAGCAAACCAGCAATGAGAACATTGCGGACAGTTGTTTACCACAGAATCAGAGAAGCGCATTAAAGTCGTATCTCAAGTTCAACGTCTCGTGTATAATCAATCCCGTTTGGTCAAATGCTCTAAGTGGACATCGCGCTTAATTTTATAGCGTGTTCAAGGGAGAAATGCAAAAATGGGTGTAAAGTCAGAAGGTCAGACACAACATCAAAGGCTGAATTGAGAGTTATTGCGCCATTCGCAAAATGTGTCAAGACCAGTCATTGGGTATTCATAAATTAAGATAATCCCAAGATGTATTTACAAGCTGTCTCTGTTTTATTGTTACGGAAATTCGGACGTGCATATTATATGGTGCATGGTGTAATTGGATAGAGCTGCGTAACCTTGGAGTCCACGTCTTCGATTGGAAGGATGCTTAGCTGATGAGACGCCTTTCTATGTCAGAAGTTATGTGATTCTGCAATTCAGAATGTGGGCGTGACAGCACGTACTATGAACAACAAAAGAAACTTGACAACTCGTTACAATGGTGTATCCCTATTAGGCCAACCTTCTGCATTGTAATGCTAAAATGTCCATGCGCATAAATCAACCCTCCAAATGACTGCGAATCTTAATGGTTATTAATGATCCTAAAATGGACAGGGAGAGAGAGAGCAGTTTAAGGAACTAATGTTCAGAAGATGAGAGTCAATGAGTGGCTAAAAATAATTGTATTTGATTGAGTACTCAATAAATCTCTGACGGGAAATAGGCTTCCTCAGAAAGAAATATAGGAAGACATCTCTCACGCGGATGGTGTATAATATATGCATATTGCAATAGGCAGAATTATCCAAATTACCCCAATTATAAACAGCTTCCGCGTGTGGTTTTTATTATTTTTTTTATAGCGTTGTGGATAATTAATGCAACAGTATTCCACTAAGTTAAATAGGCTTGCAGCTCTACTCGGGCTGCTTAGTGTTCTCTCCTTGATGTACAGTGAAGCTCGTGTTTGGCCCTGTCAACCTCCCTGCTGTGAGCAGCCAATGATCGAGTCAACCATGTACAGCTGTGATGTCACCCAAACGACTAGACTAAGAGGTCACCACTGGCATACCCTGCCAAGCAGCGTTTCTTAGAGCCCGGATCTATTTGCGCATCATTCATAAAAGGAAGCCACGGGTGGTGGTCACAAGGAAAACATGAAACCAGCCAAAGAGCAAATGATGTATCAAAAGCAAAAGCCGTGTTGATCGATCAATATTCTAGTTTAAAAGGAAATTGTTGGGGTCATGCTTCCTGCTCAAGATGTCGAATACTTTGTTTCTTCGGATCTTATTTTTCATTTGATCCTGTTAGTTCCATTATTCTTTGTTGTATGGTCTTAAAAGTTAATATTTAGATTTCTTAGGATCTTAATAATTTATGTGTCTTAGAAAGGCATTCATTGTTATGGATTTAAGCATATCAGTCAACAGTTTAAGCCACCAAATCAACAACGTGCTGGGAAGCTTCCCCACGATTTTCTTTGTTTTTGTTTTTGTTGAACAAAACTTTGTCAAATCAAGCTCACGCGGTGATTCGAGGTCGTTGTTGCCATAAGAAAACCCATTGTAGGAACCTGATTTCCGTTTACCGGGTATTCTGCCCATTCGGTCTACAATGTGTGGGTCGCCTATTTCGGTGGATGAGATAGGTGACATTGACACGTGTGAATTGTGTAAACATAGTTTCAAAGTTTACAGTATATATATGTATGTATGGGTGGAGTTTTACGGCACTCTGATACAAAAAAGTATTATATTATTGCCTCTTCAGAGTTTACAGAGAAAGAAACTCACAACGTTACAATATTATCTGCAACGTATGAGCCACCTATTGATGACGATAGGTATGAGCTTTTGGCTTGACTGATCTGGTTATTATGACAGTGATGCTGCCAATAAATCACAAACATGGTTATGAAATTTCATTGATACTATCAAACGGAAATAGAGTGCATAAAGTTCAACTATACATGCATTTACAGTGATAATTGTAAACTTAGAAGAAGACAATTAACGGTTCGAATTTAAGAATCGTTCGAATTAATATGCAGCTAGTGTTGCGGTGAAGAAAATGCAAATCGGAAATTGCTGTTAAAAAAGCAAAACAAAAACAAAAACAAAACAAAACCAAACACCATCATCGTTGTATTGAAAAACCGTACGTATGTGATATATATAATAAATGGAAATTACAAAAAATATTGAAAAAAAAAAAACAAAAAACAAAAAAAAAAAAAAAAAAAAAACTGAGAAATCTTACGATTGATTTATTGGCATAAGATTTTGCCCACCAGAACTGTGTCTTAATTGTGAGCGTGTCACCAATGAGCGTGCAGTTCGTCCGCCTGTCCTGCTGCATCCGTGTCCCCTTCGATGAATAATTCCACACGGCCTTCGCATTTCTCATCCCATTGAGCACGTAGTTGAATATTTCAGAGCATGAAATGAACACAAGAGGGGTTTTGGGGCTATAAGACGGTGGAGGGCTTTTTTGAGTGGGCAAATCGGCTAATGTGGATGCCCAACTTGCAGACGGTGGGTGTCCTTGTGAGGGCAAATAGTGCTGAGCAAACTATGCCTGACAGCTTCCACTAGCAATAATCATTCTTGAAGAACAATGGATGTGGACAACACAGTTCATGTTGCCTGTGTATATGTCAGCTTAGATAACTAGAACTTGAAAAGATTGCTATTGCGAAAGGAATACAGAATGATGCCATATCATAATTATTGCATTCAATCTCATTAAAGAAACTTTCCAGCGAAGGAGTTATTTAGGTGGTTCTTTAACTGTTCGTTGTATGACATTGCACATCTGTTGATTTGGATTCACAGTGGGTCACCTGGAGTACAAGTAGAAGATTGAAGGCCAGTCATTCTTTGTCCATCTCGCTGGATCTAGTGACAGGAATTTTTGCATTGTGTCAATAGGAACGGTTTGAAAGGGCGTTCATCTTGTGCATCGTATTTCCCAAAGCATTTGTCATTTCTAGTTTCCGATATGACAATCTTGCAGCTGCGTTTCCATAGCAGCGACATCGACAATTTATGGATGGACAAAAAAGACCCCTCGTCTAATGCAAAGACAATTCGACGTTTCTCTTGTCTGAGCATATTGTCTTTACGGCATACGGGGTGACCATGTCGTCCGATGACCTCATAATTGAATAAAAATTAAAAGGTAACTATGAAAAAAAAAAATACTGACTTAATTAAGCAATGTGGCGTTGATGTGAATGTTTCAATAACCCTCCCCCATCCCCCCACAAACCCACGAGAATGGAAATTAATTAAAAATACAAGGGAGTGTACATTCATTTGCTTATGCCGTCATTCAGGTGTAGGGTGAAAAAAGTAGTGTTGTTCATATTGTGTAGTGCATAATGATGTAAAAAGATGTCTTATCATTGAATACAATATAATGTTTTTTAGAAACTCATTAGTATTTTTTCTTACTAAAGAAAATTCAGAAAATAGAAATTAGAATTGGGAAAGTTTGGTCTCTGTGAATAGCAGTTATATTTTATCTCCTTAATAATCTGTACTTGCAGCCGGAACACTAGCAATCCAGTACCGGGTATTGGAAATTTAAGTGGTTTCCTCTATACACGTATACAGTAAAAGGAAATGCAGGATATGCATCAGTGGTGTCATAGAATACCGCTATATGCTAGTATTAAGCTGAAACATTTAACTTACAACTCTTGTCCTTCTGGATTCATGACCACCTTCCCTTGGTCCTGATTCTCGGATCGTCACGGAGCTCCAGTTTATCCAGACGGTGATTTGCTGGCGACTGAATACTTTTATTGGACTTTGGTATTCTTCGATCCATTAACGCGGTCTCTCGCTCACTACGTAAAATATCATAAAAGCAAACTGATGCAATTGTTTTTATTGGTCAGCATTGAGTGGCCACGGTGCCTTGCCACCCTAAAAGGAACGTAACTTATCTTCAAATTGAGGGCTTCAAGGCTGGCAAAGAAAAACACGGATCCGTCGTTTATGGCGAGAGAGGAGGTTCCTCTTTTGGCCATGCTCTCTGCGGACAAAAAGCAGAAGCGATGTATTCTGGGTAATGTTGTCGTAAGGAAGTATCGATAATGGAATGGGTTAAGCTTTATTGTATTATGTTGATGTTAAATACTGTAAGTAAGGAATTAATAAGAAGGCGCGACAATTTATTTCTGGCATAGAAACTTGTTTTCATGGTTTATCAAGGAAGGGAGAAAAATGCTTGTGATTCAATAATTTTATCGCAAAATGATTTCAGTGAAACCATTCTCAGTGATCACCCCGTTATAATATCATATGCCTAATTTATGTCATGATTTGAAGATAACTCGATGGATTTTCATGGAAATCGTGCTCTTAGTGAGTTCTTATCTTTGTGATGTTTATAATTACTCAAAACGTCGACATAGTTCAATCAGTCAGTCGTTCAACAAAGCTTTTATTGCTCTCCTTGAATGCCAATTCTGCTGGCTAAACCTCTCATGTTTTCACGTTCTTCTGATTTTAATGCCTTGTTTTTGGATTCCAATTTCAAATTATTGAAATCAAGGATCCACTAAACAAAGGTATCGAGCCATCCAATATCAGCCCAAAAATGGGATAAATTCAATTATATTAGTTTAATACAACCCAGTAAATAAATATTCAAATTTAATTTAAAATGGCGCAAGCTTTACAACAGACTTGAAGTAAACAATTAAAACGATTAATGTCTTAAACTGATATAAAATGGAGCACAAATTATATCTGGCTTAATCGACAACATTTGAGGAATCTGAGTGTGTCCATGTCATTCGCATTGTGCGGGTGTAGTGCCCAAAAGTCATGCCGAAGAAAACCCAAATCTGGTCTGAAATGACATTTACTTGAAACCTCAAACGACCGGGTGACTGGCGTGTTGTATGAAATATGATTATGGAAGCAGCTGTGTCTTATTGGACGAAGCAGGACACATCAGTATGTGAAAACCTTCATTATTCCGGAGTCAGGTCACAAAGAGATAGATGCCTTACTGCACTCACTTCGATAACTTTAGTTCATGACTGCCGTAACGATTATTGTGGTTACCGAGTGAGCTTATTTGAGAGCAATGAACTTTGTTGGAGATGCTCAAACCTTTAGATGCGCTAATTATTTCCAGCTATATCTTTAGCTCAAAGATATCACTAAGTCATTGGCAGATCTCTGTGAGATAAAAGTGAATTTAGTGACGCATCCCTGTAATATAATTATATGCACATCATATTGTATCGAATAAGAAGTTGTAAACAGTGATATGGCAGCGGGAACAGAAACTTCACAAAAAGTTGCATTTGGGTATCCTTTGATTCTTACAGTCGCAAGCGGGATATTCTACACGTAACATGGCTTGCATATATCATGCACCAAACACATTACAGCTCATAACTTGATGTCACCCATAATAACAAACAGATGCTTGGCCACTGACCTCCCTTGAACTTCCGTGTCACAGCCTCGCTCATATTCTCACCTGAACTGGTCGTCGTCTTTATTGCATTGAATCAGCCGTTGATTGCAAGTGAAACAAAGGACCAAGGGTTGATTGAGGTCCTTTGTAATGAGGGATGAACACGTTAAGAGGAAACTAGGTTTCGGCATTTACTTCTCAATCGACCGCCTTTCGAACTTTATGTGACGTCATAATTGTATTAGTACCCGTATATGAATCAACAACATGTCTCCCATTCTCTACGTTGATTTCATATTATGCAGACTTCAATTTGTCCTCTTTTTACTGACCGAATATAACGACCATGATTTAATTATTGTGATAGCATCGCATGACCTATTCGAACGATAAAGGTCAAACAATGCTTTTAGTCATGCTCACATTGAGGTGGTCAGGGATTAGGGACATGCCCTTGGACAGAACAATCATTGCTCGTGGGGTTGAAGGTCTCTGGATCGGATGATTCACCCTTGTCTGGGTCATTCGACCCGACAAACTCATCAGATAGATCCGTATTTTTTTTAAATCCAGACCACAGAAAAGTCCCCCTGTTCCATAGCACATCGTAGCAATACCAAAGACAGAAGCGCGTTTCATATGAATTCGTGACCATTAATTTCTTCCGGAAGAATACACAACAGAAGAGGGCTTATCTCGAGCAATTACAATGACACAAAAGTCGCTCTTGACGAGACGGAACAAGGCAATCTTGCATTCGATTCATTCTGCTTGCTCTGGAAAAGGCAACAGAGAATGCAGCAGGTCACATTTTTGTTGTACATCTTCTGCTGATTCCACAAAGAAATACGTAAATATAAAAGTTGATAATATGTTTATAAATTAATTATATGCAACTGGAAGCAAACCAAGGGTCCTGAGATACCATTTAGTAATTCGATCCTTAGGCGCTCTTCCAAGAAATCCTTTCCACAGAGAGAATGGTGTTAAACATGGTAGACATGCAAAACTGCAAACATCTGCGGAGTCAATACATAAGTTCACCGACCCATAGGCACACATTTGACCACAGCCCTAAGCACTGCCCTATAAAACAGAGAGGTCATCACTGTCACGTTTTTATCCACTGACAGCCTTTCTCGTAATGTGCATTGCTATCTGGAGACAAGTCAGATATCAGAAAAGAAATGGAAGGCTTATCCAGACGACCCTCAAGGCATCTCAAGCCAGGCACGAGCACTCAAACGAAATATGGGTGAGATATTTCCAAGAATATTAGGCCAATCCTAATATACGACTCCCAGTGGAGCCAATTGTCATCACACCATTGTTGAAAACCTAGCCAAGAAATAACAGCAATGAAAATCATATAAAAAAAAGCGAAGTAAAATACTCACAAAAATAAACGTTTTTCGCGGAAAAATACGATGCTGCGCAGCAAGCAGCGAACGGCAGAAAACGCGCGCGAAATACTTTTTTCTTTTTTTGCCGCCGGTCGTTTAAATCGTACGCATTCATGCATCCAAAACTTTTCTTCTTATATTATTATAGGATGAACGAACTATATGCTATTGTTTGTGAGTGCTGTTGTTGAGGTTGTAGCACTAAAATGTGTATCTACTAAAATCAAAACAAAGCAGATAATTTGTACTGCAGCGCCACGCAACAGATGACATTCCACAATGCTGGTTCAGGGGCCCACCTGATTACGGGCACATAAGAGCTCCTCTCGATCCCCCATTCAAAATTGATGTTTTATTCAATTTATTCGCATACATGGGTGCATAATAACCTAGTCAATCCATATCAGATATTTAAATTTTTGAAGTAAGAATAAATTTTAGCAAATTTAAATTTTTTGATCTTAATATAGAGTAGATAGACTACTTTTGGCCCACTCTGGTATAAAGACGCACGAAAATGAGGCATGTATTCTATTCAACTTTTGGAAAATACGACGATTGTTAATTTTTGATTCAACCCATAAACTAATAAAAAAATAAACCAAATAGAATCATAAAGGAGTAATTAGAATGTTTATTGATCGGGTCACGTGATCGGTGAGAATTGAAGCCAAATTTACGGGGAGCATTTTGTTGAATGTCTAGGCGTCGCGACAAGAACAGCTATATTGAAACTAGACATGCTGTTGCTTTCTATGGTACAGAAATAAAAATTATAATAGTATTATGCTTGGTATCACGTTATGTTACTTAATTTACGACTCCACGCTCTGAGTTCCGATACGATCGATGCGTCCCGAAGTTAAGTTGCATGCTACCGACACGTTATGAAAGAATCGACAGGAGTTGTCCCCATTGAATTGAAAAAAAAAAAAAAAAAATAAAAAATAAATAAATAAATAAATAAAAAAACCACAATTTTATTTGCGTAAAAAGAAAGTTTAGTAATCGTAATTAGGTTGATGTATGCAAAAGGATGAGGGGGGGGGGGTGAAAACGCCAGCTATTATTATTATACCTATGTTCCACTTAAATTCCAAGCTACCATGAATATCTGCTTTAACATGGCAGAGTCAATCAAGTAATTATGTGATTGACCTATCAACTAGTCAATTTGATTTTCTACACTTCTTTCAGTTTGGCCCTTAAATTAAATCCAGAAAAAAAATGCGAGGGGTTTAAGACATTCAGTGCACTGGTCAATCTCCATTATAGATAATTTTTTGAACTTGGGATAGGGTGACGTCGAGGATGTGAACACGACCATTCAGCAAAGAAATGCAACTAATCCGCATCTCCTGTTACAATTTAAAAAAAGAAGAGGGATTATGTTGTATGTAAGGACGACCAAGCATTGCCAATCGGTCAACCTATATTACATTCATTATCCGGTTCTTTGGTTGGAGTACTCTAATACCACTGATGAGGTCTATAGATTAACTAAAAGGCACTTTAGGGACGGAGACACAGGGAGGGATTAAAAGCTTCCCTCGTGGTCAACAAGGGCATCTAGTTGAATAATGCCCTTCCCTCTATTGTATTTTAGCAACCCTGCATCTGAAAGTAAGATATCATGTAAAACATATATAGGAAGACAAGCTTCATCTTGTAAGTAAATAATTATCATACATCGCTCATGAAGAGGTGTCTCCAACTTCCTATAAGCCCCAATCCTGTTATTCCTTCTCTCGATTATCGCAGATTCTGGGTTTGGCGCACCGAAAACGCTCAAAATTAACTCAGAACAAATAGAATAATCTTTCAGCAAATTTGGGCTCGGTTTTATTTCATTATTCATGCGTGACTGCGAGTGACTCAACAAGGGGACACGCTATGACCATTTTTCACAATAGGGAGGGGGGTTAGGCTGATGCCAAATCTTGTACACTAACAAGTAAAAGTTCGTCTCCATATCTACGATGTAAAATGATTATTGCACCATTAATGAAAGCATAATTATATATAGTAAACATCACACTCATTACTAGTAATGTAATATCATTATTTTCAGTATAATCACTCAAAATGGCATATTCAACCATTGAGGTCAAGGTATCCCCGATTCATTATCATCGTTATTATTAGTATTATTACACGATATTGTGACTGGTGGTGTCAATGGTGTTATATTTTTAAAAACTCAATGCTTCATCGTATCAGATAAAGCACTCTAAGACGGAGTACCTCAACAATTGTGGGGGAGGGGGGTATATGATGAGAGGTCTCTACTCATTCTTGCCTTTTGACGGACTAAAAGGAGCTAAGTGTCCCAAAGCGGCAAAGCTGAAAAGCATTGCACATTTGAACTCAGTCTACAGAACAGGGAACCGAAGAATTGCCACTGTGTCGCCTTATTCATTCATTATTTATTTCACACAAAATACAATACATGTATATATTGATATATGATATCATATTTGGTGTAGTAAAAAAAAAAAAAAAAAAAAAAAAATGAGAATAATAAATAAAAAATAAATAAAATAAAAAACAAAACAAAACAAAACAAAACAAAAAAAACCTAAATCTAACAAAAAGTTAAAAAGCGAACCTAATGAATACATATATCTTCAAGGATGTATTCTATTTCATCTCTTGTCAAGAGGGGGGACTGAAAATTACTGTCTATGATGTCCCGAATGAGGCTAGCTTTAACTGCTGCTTCAGGATCAGAGGGCAAAGCAGAGCATGATTTATTTAAATTGAGGGATGTGATGCTTCTATTGTCTGACAGGAGGATGCTAGTGACAGAATTAATAGTGGCGTTTCTGCTATGACGCATTGTACAATGCATACGATGAAATCTATTTAACAGTTGAACTTTCAGAGGAGCAGTGCCTATTAATGGGGGTAATAAATTGCGATGAGTTCTTAACGGAAGGTCAGAAGAA
>KB311872.1:234184-303964 GCA_000328365.1 Capitella teleta | reverse complement strand
TGCCCGACTCCCTAAGTCGCTCCACAAAATATCCATGTAGCAACAGAAAAGAATAGGAGAAAATATTCCGCCCTGCTTGACGCCATTGAGGGCCCCGAAAGGTTCGGTCTGAGCGCTATTCCACCTGACTGTCATTTTCTGATGCGAGTAACAATTTATCAGAAAGCGAATTACGTAAGCAGGTACGCCTCTGTTCTGTAAAATACGAAAGAGTTTATCATGCCTGATGCGAATCGAAGGCTTTTGACACATCAGTTAGACAACAGTAAACTCCTGTTCCCCTGTTAAGAAAATGGTTTACAGTTTCTTTGAGCTTGAGAGTACACATAGAAGTACTATGCTTTGCTTTGTACGCAAACTGCAGATCGCTCGTACCGATTTGTTCTCTTGATTTTTTTCATGAGAAGCACCTCCATCAACTTAGCGATGCAAGAGCTTAGAGCTATGCCTCGGTAATTATCGCTGCTGCAAATATCACCATTGAGGTTTTTCGGGATCGAGAACACTATGGCTGTGTTAAAACAAGAGTGAACAAGGCGGTGGAGGAATGATTTGGGATGACACACGGCATGTTGCATGTAACAGGGCTATTAAAGCTGTAAAATCTCTGGCAACTTTGTTACCGACAAACAACACTTGGTTGATGTCTGTTGCGGTTCTTTGTTCACACTGACAAACCACTTTGGTTTTATTTAGAGAACAACTTATAAATCTAAGTATTGGTTATTCCGAAGTCTGATGTATGCCTAAATTAAACAGCAACCGTATACGATTCTTACAGGTGCAAACATACGCTGGGGTGTCATGTCCAGTTGATGACCAGCAAACCTAACTCCATGGCTAAGCGGAAAGAGCTCAGAGCAACGAGCTGTCAGGCAGAGGATTATGGGTAACCTGACAGACAAGGCCAGAAACCCCGGGCGGCCGCCCCTCCCCCTTCCCTGTGGTACCAGTGAGTGAGAATGAGACCACGGTCTACTGCTATAAGGCCTCGAGGATATACACCTATTAAACAAGCACTACTGGAAATGCACACGTAGAGCTTTTATGGGGGTCATCGGGTGGAATGTTATCTAATTTCGTTCGTTCCGTGCTCGCCATCACAGAGAAATGAATAGAGCAGACGCCACTGTGCAATTAAACCCCATGCAGTCTGTGTGGGTGCTGTGTGTCAGGCTGTGCAAACCCAGGGTTGGTTTCGCGACAGGTAAAAAGCTTATCTGTCTAATCTGATACTTCTGTTTGTCCGCTTATCCGTTTCGCAAACGTTTACACAGAATAACCTAATTTAGGAGAATATCCCATTCACCTGTGTCGTTTGTAGTTTACAAGGTAACGTTTTCCTTATGTTAGTGATATGGCATATATAATTTTGATGTCAAAGTGGCATTGCAAACTGATAAGCACAGTTCATGACCTTATGAAGCCAAAACATATACAGTTCAGAGGGGTAGATTGAAGTTCTGGTGAAGGAAGTCTTCGATCAAAGGCAGGGGAACGTTGGAGCAATGCTGAACAATCCATCAGCGTGACACATGAGGGGGAGGACGGATGCTTTCTCCTGGGGCAGCACAGCGAGGGAACTTTCATTACACGCCGGCGAAATGGGCCAGATGTTTAGCAGAATTCATGGTGGTAAGGTGATTGTGTCCATATAGGCATGGTGACAAATAGGCTGATTATCAGAGCTGATTTGCATAACGGAGACACAAGTTTCTGAAGTTGACAACCACCAAGCATTGTACAATTGAATGGGATGTACAATTGACTGCTGGGATGGCGTCACAAGTGTCCTAGAGACTTCCTCGGAAGGTCAAATCTCTATTGTCAAGTGCGCAAATATTTACATCATCTCAGCATTTATTTCTCCTATTGTCAGTCGGAGTAACTTAAGTATGATTAAGTATCTCTGCTATGATAGATACTTTAGTGGTATAGTGAGGAGATTTGTAAACGTTGTTCTTTAATTTGGGATATAAAACAATCGCAAACCAAATAAAACCGCGGTTTTCTTAGAATAGAAGGGCCCTTGCGTGGCTGGGTTTTTTATTATAGAATTGTTTTTTTTTTTCTTTGGGGTGGGGGGAGGGGGGTCCCTTCTGTGATTTTTTTTTTGGGGGCAACGAGGAAGATGCGTGATTGGAATGAAGAGGGTGTTCCTCTGGCGGATATGGTGCAAGGTGTCGCGATTGCAGCGAATGCAATAAACGCCGATGCTACTCTCTTCGTGATCTTTCACACCGATTGTCGAACGAAGAATTGTATCACAATTGATTGATAGCTCCCCGCGGGGACAGAGCCATGCTTAAGGATAACCTTTATCAGCATTGCTGCTCAAATGGAATTTTATGAACGCAATCAAAACACCTATCCTTACCATTTTTGAGGTCATTGACCCGCAGACATAGATGTTGATCCGGAAAGGATTTCTATAATTTTTAAGACAGCTTTTCTAGAAGCAAAGTGACAAATTGGTGACAAACTTTTAAGTGATATCTGTGTTTGTAACATTTATAGCGTATTATGCAATAATGATATTAGTTTTCGTACAGTGTATATCAATGACTCATGCATTTTACTACATTATATGCCATTTAATACGTTATCAACATCATAACCATACCAGATGTTGAACAATTGAAGTTCGCCCCTAACGATTTCACTTGAAAACACGAATTATCCAGGGACCAAACACAAATCCAGAGGTTGTGTGAGTCCAAATTTGATCCAAGCAATAGCCATTAAGGATATTGGGGTCAGTTGTAGCAAGTGCACATTGGCCATTTGCCCATTTCTAGGGTCCTGCGATTGCTCAGTTTGCGCGCCAAACGCAAGAATCGAGACTCGTAATCTGTGGTCGTGAAATATGCCATTCTGAGCAAAAGCGCTCAATGGCAGCCGGACATGGATTGGTATATGGATGACAAGAACTTGTGGATGTAGAAATCTGGTGCATATTACCACTAGGAAGCCTCGCCGTCATCCCGGAACACCCCTCCCCCTTCCTCCGGCAGAGGGCAAACATCTCGTGAGCGTCCCTTAAGGTGGACACAAATTGAGGACTTCCGACAACGTTTTCAGCCGCATCCATAATGTAAACCTCCGAGGAATGAACTACGCGATATTATTAATGGTATATTTGTATGTGCGCGAAGAAATTATTTCGCATACTTCCTCAGGTCACTGAATCCGACTCTCACCGACATTCCATCGGCGGGGCCTTTGATCACACGGGGCAGGTGGACACTTAAACAACAGAAATAATCCGTCTCTATACAACACATTATTCCCATTTAGAAAGCGTACAATGTGTCGTGCTGTGGTAAACACGGAAGTGCGTAGGTCACGTGATCCAATGGTGTTTGTGGATTAGAACCCTCAAGCCCATCTTCGCCAAATCTCAATCATGATCATGATGGGGTTTTACGGCTCCATCCAAACCATTCGGGTGATAGGGGTTTCCCCCTACTCTTATCGATAAATTCCAAGGGTTCTTTATCCTGCATACCACCATAGGTAGCAGTGCACAGCGCCGGGCCTTGTTACGCAGTTGGGCAGCACTACAGAGTCACCGAAGAATTACAATTATAACGAATTACAAAATTTTATAATTCACAATTATAACGCCCCTGACCTGATCGGGCCTCGTAACCGGGACCTTGACACCCACGGTCGGAATAGGATTACAGCCAGCCGGTTTAACCCACTGAGCTATTCGGTGCCCCTCGCCAAATCTCAACGTCCATGTCTTGGCGAGGGAGCGATGCATCTCGCTGTTCCTCCCACAGACGCTGATTCGACAGAAAACTCGTCATTTTGTCTATCAGTGACACTAATTAGAACTAAATCTGCTTAGGGTTTTGTGCCATTTCAAAAAGGGCTTTGAGAGGACTTTGACTAATTACATCGGGGCAACCAATGAAGAGCAATTAGACTTCTAATATTAGACTCAGAGCTTTTTGTCTAGACATGCTACACTCGGCATATTGTTCGAGTACAGTGCATTACAGAGTGGACTGAATAATGTCCATCACATAATGTGTTTATGGGTTTTATACTGGCCCGTTTTGCCCATGATATAATGCACCAATAATGATAAGGCCCCGCAACAATGATCAAATGTTATTTGGGTAATGTAAATTGCGGCTCCTTATTTGGACGCTGAGAATGTAACATGATCTCACTCTACCCACATCTACATGTGGAGGCAAATGAACTGCGAAGGCTATCTCTGTAACTGAGTTAGCTCAAGATTTGATGAACCCTGATCTCGGTGGTCGCTCTTTCTGAACCGAGAGGTCATGCTTGAAGATGAAGGGTGCAGTTTTGGGGTCAAGGGTAAAAGTTCAGAGGAAGCCAAGGAATTAGGGGAGCATAACTGGAGTATATCCCATGATTTTCTGTTTATAATGCATGTATAACCATGCACTTGCAGGCTGTGATCATCCATCACAATCAACACTTTCGTGGCACTATTGGATGTACAAGAACATAGATCAATTTTGGGTTTCATTGATGACAGGGAAATATTGCATCTCACCTTCCCTGCAAGGAAGCAACCGACAGAGAGTTTACTGAGTGAATTATGTGTTGTTGATACAGCAAATCAGGTGATAGCGTCGCTTATTGAATGAGGTGACAGTTGGATCTCAGACTGCGGTATCTCATTATGCGGTCACAGTATGTCAGTGGATCTCATGTACTGAGCGAACACCGTTATTCAGGGCCATTGAGATCGTCAAAATGTTTATAGAGCCGACATCTCCTTTGGACGTTATACTTCACTCACCAACTGTACTATATTATTACATGCTTCTTAAAGAGAATCCAGCTAAAGGGCTCTTGTTGTCAACAACTGCAACAACGAACAGCAGATAACAACCAATCGCGGGGAAGTAAGGCCAAGATTTGATTGCGCAATTTGCATCTTACATTATGTACTAGTCTTAAATTATAATTGTATTTTGAATTAAATGAAGCATCATTTTAAATTATGGCAATTTGCAATTGGCGGCGACCTTTTGCCTTTTTATTTTGATGAATGTAACTTCAAATATGGATCTTGACCAATATCAAGTAAGACATGTGACACGTGTGTTATTACGTAATTCTGAAATCAATAGCAATAAGGCAAAATGAACAGAGGTTATCATATTAACAGCATTCAAGGAGAAACAGTCGGTATGCGATGGAAATCGCTGCTCAATCCGCGGCTAGCACAACTTGCTCGTGTGCCACTGTTAGTTAGCTCATCCGGGTACTTGTCAAAATACTACGCTGGTAGATTAGGAAATATGTCAGCTGAAACCATTATATCAGGCAATGAGGAAGAAACTGCGATTGAAACAATCGATTTAGACATTGAAGAAGAAGCGGGCGATGATCTGAATGATGATGGGCTTACATGAATCTGTCATTGACCCTGGAAGACAAAGAACCTCTGCACCTGAATTGACAACATCTGAGGTGATGACTCCAAGAGGAGCGGAAGTGTGGGTGCGGATATCAGGCAGCGACTTTCATTACAAGACGTCCATGGATTGCCAGAACGTAAATTACGTTAGTGGGAATGAATACCCTACGGCACAGATGTCCTCCTTTGCAGGAAGTAGGAGTCCTGGGTGAGACACCTGATTCAACAGGTGACAGGTGAGACTTATTGCCGATTAAATCCCGCTTGATGGGCTACATTCAACGCCTGAGTTGGAGATTGATGACACGGTCTCCAAACTGAGGTCAAACGTAAGAGCAGTGCTCTATTTCGTCCAACTGTGATATTATATGACATCGATATGCCACCAATTGGTAACTGATTGAATGTAAGGATATTAAAACAGTGAATATATCTATAATTATTACATTCACCGTTAAATCCCAGTGAATCCAGCCACTTATTCTAATATACTCTCAAGTTTTGTTTCTCATAGAACTGACGTGACTTTGAAGAAAGCCAAGATTTACCTGGCGCGTGTCGTTTTCGTATAATCGCGGATGTCATGTTTGTCCTTCACCTGGTGGTCTTCTGATTCCATCTCAATGTACTTAATAGCAGACCATTACGGGGGCAATGCAGACTTCTTTGAATAATGGAATAGACAGAGGGTCAGAGACCCAGGATGCTCCTCCCCTAACCAGGCCCGTATGGGTTCCCTGCAGAACCCTAAAAGCAGCAGCGGGTTCAGTTTGTATCACACACACTATAGAGTAATACCCACACGAGGTTCGAAGCCGACAACAAACATGTCTGTCGTCATTTCCCCATCACTGCAAGTAATCAAACAAAACGTCCATGCCATCACTCGCAGTGATACTGCCGAAACCTCTCGTCGGTGTGCCTACAGCGCCTCTAGCGGGTGCATGTGGTCGCCATCAGGGGGATACTCCAACGCAGAAACTGGGATCGTACAACTCCTCTATTGAAATAAAGTATATCCTGCATGGGAGGAGCGAATTTCTCTGAAGCCCCTCTTCATTACATTCCATCGAAATCATGCCATTGATCCAGCACACCTACCCTCACTTGATTATGTGGTATTTTAAAGAATCAGAAAGAAGTGTTTAAGGCCCTACTGTCCATAACTTATATTTATCAGTTATCGATTTGATGAGTTATACAAATTTCAACATCGTCGCATGGTTTTACCATGTTGCATTTGAACATGGTCATTGAATAATTTGCGTTTTATGTTGGAATATGTTATTATTATTATTAAAACAGATTAAATATCTTTAAACATACACAGTTTTATTGCGTGCTTTTAATTAATTTTTTTAATGGTCCAATTGTAAACATCTATAACGTTGAAGCTGATCAATTTAGCGATTATACACGTCATCACTAGCTTATATTGACATCATAACCTATTATTCCAGGATTGCATCCAGGACAATCCTGGACAATTTGGACGCTGATAATCAACACGGTGATCGGGTGCTCCTGGTAGTCTCGAATAAAGTACCCACAGGTAAAATATCTTGTTAAAATAACCTGTGCAATTACACGTACAATTTCAGACTCAGTTGATTCTTCTGATCCAAAGTACAAGGGGGCACCGGATAGCTCAGTGGGTTAAATCGCTGACTGTAATCCAATGCCGACCGTGGGGGTCGAGGTCCCGGGTTCGAGACCCGATCAGGCCACGGGGGGTATGATTGTTAATTATAATGGTAATCCGTTATAATTGTGATTCTTCGGTGACTCTGCAGTGCTGCCCAACTGCGTAACGAGGCCGGGCGCTATGTACTACTGTCTATGGTGATATGCAGGATAAAGGACCCTTGGGATTTATCGATAAGAGTAGGGGGAAACACCGGTCCCGGGCCTTCTGTTCTGGCGCCCGTATCACCCGAATGGGTTGGGTGCAGCCGTAAAACCCCAATCACTCACACTGATCCAAAATACATGCCAATCGTATGAGGAAGACTTCAGCAGCAGACATGAATATTGTCTTTCGCCATGGCGACGGAATTGACATGTTCAGGAAATCGAGTGAGTTGAGTGCGCAATCAACCTCATTTGACTTATAGGCCTAATTTTACAGACTGACATAACTACCTGGCCAATGCGTCGATGGAGCATCATAATTTCTACGCTTCCTGGTTGGGGCACGCCAAACACCACTGTATGCTCTCGACTACGAAGGCATCATCATCAATAACAAAGAGGGCACGTTAGAAGACGTTGTGATGTTCCTCACTGGGCACGCCACCGATCACGACGTTATGAATTGCCTTCTACAGCAACAACAGCGATTCATAACGTTCATGAAATTCGTACATTATGATTCATTTTCATCTCGATGAAAGATCGTCGTTGGCCATGTTCAAGACGCTTCTACAGTTAGCTCAACGAATGCCTGAACTCAAAGCGGTGCATCAAATGCAAAGCGAGCGTGTCTAACCCGGTTTTATTTCATCTTCATGATGCAATGTAAGATAAGTTTCACAAAACATATATATTCAAATCCATTAAAATATTTGGAAGCTGCAGATTGGTTTTAACTTTATACGATTTAAGATTTTTACTTCAAAGTGTTCCAATATGATTGCGTATAATTATTAAGCTTGCGGCGTATCTTCAATTATAAGCCTGAATTAATGAAATGCTATACCGGTAAATGATAACTTACAGACTGAATGAAATGTATATTCTATAGACCGATAATTGAGATGATTTTGCACCGATGCTCAAACCAAGTGTGATATTGCTCTCATTCACTTGTAGGAGCTCAATGAGGGACACAAGTCAATTGAGATCCACTGAATCCACTGTCTTTATTGAAGAGCATGCCTCGTATATATACACTGGTGAATGCAGACGGGGAATCCCTTGCATGAACATATCTGCTCAATCCCAGTTCATGGATAAACCAATGAGTTGTTTTCGGTGCTTGGTCGGGGCACTACACCCTCTTAAAATCAACACTCATTATTCTCAAAAATAGTTATAAAAAAGACACTGTGACCATAATTACTCTTCTATTCATTGGTAACATTATTCCATGTTTATTTATATTAAGCTTCAACGACCAGGTATGTCTTAAATCGTCCTTGATCAGATACTTCACGACGTCGCATCACTCTATGAACTCTGAAATTATTCTCATACCTCGCATGTGCTCAACTGGAAAGTGATAACATTAAAGCCCACGGTAGGGTAACATCCTCTACTGAGATTTCTTTGACTATAATGTCTCAAACTACGCCCCGTTGCCATGGAAAAATACCGCGTTTGCGTCTCTGAAAAAAAGTGATGCCACATTCGGATTGCTATTGTAGAGAGAAGAGCCTTACTAAGAATCGGGACGAATGCTAGCCGTATGAGAATTCTGCGGATATTTATATGCCGTGGCTGCTGTTTTAGTGGATTCACAGGAGAATAATATGTTTTGTAGAGAAAGGAATTTTATATCTATTTCCTTCGTTCGCTAAATGGTCCACTTTGGGTAACAGTTTCCCTGTTAGATTTAGTACGTCATAGGGAAACATAGGACAGGTTGTCTGCAATCGCCGTGTATGTGAGGATTATTTTCACACTTCGGCCAAATGCGGAATGGACCGCGAAACATTATACTGTATTTCTAAAGTTAGTGTTTTATTCATGACAATGAGGAGTTGGTAGTTATACACACGACGAGTGGTGTACTATCTCGAACGAATCCAACCATTCGCAATTTTATAATGGTGGCTCTGACAGATCCGTCCATCTTCACTAAACACATATATCAACGACGAATGCAAATGGAAAAAAAAATCCACAAGAATGATTATAATGAAATGAAAACGGGTCTTTCTGAGGTGTCGAACGGATTCAAGTTCACACAAACTGAATTCACTATTTCTGCATATCTATTTAAAGGAGAGGTGGTTGTCGAGTGGTTGTAGCGTGCTCGCCTCGAAAGGGCTTGCCGCTGGCCACTGGAGGTTCGAAGCCAGCCACCAACCTTGTGTGCTTTGGTATGGCACTTGACTTCTGCCTACCCGCCGGCAGGTCACGGCACTCTCGGCGCTGCACTGTGGCGACCGACGATGGAATGTTACGTTGCTACTATCTTCCACCGTAAAACACATCTCCTTACGGACTGTTATGAATAAATTTATTTTACTTATTTATTTATGTTCCCCAAAACTCTGATTCGTGTTACCCATATACATGTACTGGATTCTGATGATCGGAATGATGCGTCCCAAAGCTAGTTGAATACATTCACCATTGCGGAAAAACAAACATAATTTATTCCTGTTGGTGTGTTGTATTGAAAAGGTCAAGAAGCTGTTTATTGGCGGAAAATATGGAAACATGACCGTAAACAAGTTGATGCATGCAAAGATGGGAAAAATAAGCCCAACAGCAATGATTTTCGTGTTAATATACACGTGAAAATGAACGGAGAAAAAGCTCCAATTAAGGTGTACTGGAGAAATGTGTACGAGCCGTTGGAACATGGATGAGTGAACATCATCTGAGAATGACCAACGGTAAAACTGAAAGGGAGGGAGAACTGGTTAAAAATTAACTTTGAGTCGTTATTTGATGCACCATAAATGATTCCTATGCCTGGCCCACACAAGGAATGTCATCGCTAACGATTTCGCGGGCGATATATTGCTAACTAGGCGTGACGTCAGCAGCTGTGATGAAACACCGAGTTCCCCATCTTTTAAAATGGGCCTCATCATATCAGCGTGTCCTGCGACTAAACCCCTGGATATTTTTTTATTTTCTTTTCGGAAATAGATAGAATAATCATTTTGCCACCAGTCAGGCGCGAAAAAAAATATTTTTCGCTATTTTTCTTATTTTAACAGGCAATTTTCTAGGACACCTACCATGTTTCTCATTCTGAAACAGTAAAAAGGTCAGCCAGAGTGCACCACGCATGCGCTTTCGTTTCGTAAACAACAAAGATGTCCTTTTATGGCGAAGATGATCTGCTCTGATTGGTTGAAATCGATAGCTTCACGAGGGGAACGGGACCAATCACGGCAAGCCTTCAGCTGACGTTTGGCTTCCATTACGAAGTATAGGAGGCATTCTCCCATAGGCCCAATGCTAACCCCGATATTCGGAATGCATTATTTCCTTACGCTTGCATCCAGGCATGGTGTTTTTGGCACGGAATGCTATCAATTGGTGCTATGAGTCAATAGAACATCACTTAAAATTTAGTTCCCCATCCATTGAATGCCCTGTGCTATCCAACAAACCCAACGCGATCAACATTCAATTCAGCCTCAGTCACTCGATGTATGTGGTTATATGGTTGCTCCATCCAAGAACGCAAAGAATATCGGCGTCACAATCGACTCAAATATGACGGTGGACCTCGTCTTTTTAATCAACTGCCTTTTAACATTAGATCATCAACTTCGATTAGCAATTTTAAATCACGTTTAAAGACACACCTTTTTAATCAGCACTTCATTTTTTTTTTACCTTGTATTATGTATTTTATTAATTGTTTTTTCCAATGTTCGAGCGTTTAGAGAACATTATTTTATGTTGATTTTACGCTATATAAAATAAATTATTATTATTATTATTATTATTATTATTATTATTATTATTATTATTATTATTATTATTATTATTATTATTATTATTATTATTATTATTATTATTTGCGTTTTATATTTCGGTATCCGTATTCTAGGCGCGATTACCTGGTATTCAGACAACGTATGTTACTCTGATGTCGAGAAATCGTGTTTTCAGACATTCTGAGCGATAGATGACTGAAGATACCTCTGAAGAGTGACATCAGCAGATGAAGCAACTGAATAAACCAGTAAAAGTATCAGTTCTTCTCAACTTTTCTACCCCACGCAATGACCTGAATCATACAAAGCCCCCACTGAACTGTGTGACCCTCGGCAATTACAGAGTAAAGCGCAAACATTTCTGTCGTGTACCCATGAGTCTATTACCCAATCACCTGCTACAGAGCATAAGATGCATTAATATACCCAGTCACAACAGAAGTTCATGTGTTGAGCTTTGCGCATTAAATGCAGGGCTCTGTTCGAGAGTCTCACACTCTGGGCAACCGCGGTTCAGAGCATGGCTGCACCTCTTGGCAAATGAGAGTGGTAGTCTACTGGTGGATACATTGGAATTAAGGATTATACAATAATCTTAAAAGTCACTGAAAGGTAATGTGTCTCTGTGATTGCTGCGTGTGTGGATCCGTGTTAAAAGTGACTTCTTCCACCTCGTAATTGATATAACTTGAGTTACAATGGGAGAATACACCTTGGTTGATTAATACCTTCAACAGACAGGTATTCACGTTTATTTTTAGTGTAAAAATCTGCAATCGAGATGTTTCCTGCAACAGATAATCAATCATTACCAGATATTTTTAGATCTCTACAGAATACATAATATTAATCCCATGTTGTGCTCCTATTCGTTTCCATTGGAGCGTGTGTAGGAACTTTGCTCAAACATAAAAAAGTATGTTTACAAACTTCACATGATGAATCACGAATTCACGAATAAGACAAATCAACACAATCGGAATATGACGTTTTGTATTATTATTAACATTATATAATCAGTAAATACTCCGATTGCGTTGAATCGAGCAATACGGTTACCATGAACCAATTTTACTGTCAAATGTGGCTATTATTTTCATCGGCCAACCGTCAAATCTGCTAAGCTCAATGTCCTTGGTCTTGGAGCATTCAGGGCACATGTTATTGATGGTATCAGATGTCAGCCAAAATTGTTTTCACCCGTTCGTTTATATCAGTGTGTGTATGGACCTCATGCCTTTTCTTCTTCATTTGTCCTATTGTTAAAGTGATTTATATTTCATTGCTTTCTTTTGTGTTTCAATCTTTGTGTGACCGTGGCCAGAAAGGTTCGGTTTGCCAATAAAACTCGAATCTACGAGACCCCATATTATAAAGATATTTTCAAGCTGAATACCAGAGTGAGAAACGATGTATTTAAAAATATAAAACATACTCATTGAAGGGTGTGATAAAATGTTATGATTAATTTTCTTTCCCTCTCTGTATGCGCCTCAGCACAAGACATACACGTAGAAATATTACCTATTATCAACTCTAAACATTAACTTAACTTTCCCACTTCTTTTTCAGACAGCGCAATGAACGACACATACGATCGTTCCACGACGGAGCAGCCCTACACGAGCGTCGAAGCCAGTAGGATTGGTTCAAGGAACGACGTCCCAGTTTACACACTCATAATCACCAGTGTCGCTAGCATAGGGTTCAGCATGAACTGTTTTGTGTTGGCGGTAATACTCTCAACGAAGAAATTACGAAAGAAAATCAGCGTGACTTTTCTGCTCAGTCAGTGCATCATGGATACAGTAAGCACTGCCAACGTCCTCGTATTCTACCTGCTCGAATACCTGCACGTGAGACTCAGTGGTTCTTCAGGTCAATTCTACTGTCGAGCTATCTGGTCAGAGTTCATCATATACTCGGCACTTCACGCCGCTGTGTGCAACACGGTGGCTCTGTCCGGCGAACGATACATCGCAATCGTCCACCCGATGACCTATAAGAGCCTTGCATCCAGGAGCAAGTTCATCCCAATCATAGTCGTATGTTGGGTCATCGGTGTCGTCATCAACGCACCATTTATATCCATGTCCAAACTGGGTCGCAATGCCTGTTATGTGACCTACTTTTTGGACAGCCTGGCAGCGCAGAATATCTACAGTGTGGTCACAACGGTTGTGACCTACTTTAGTCCAGTTGTGATAATTGTTTACTTTTATGCTACAATGCTGCGAAAGTTGAGCTCACGAGTTAAGCTCACGTCCAGCGGTTCAGGTAATAGCAAAGCTACTCCTTCCATTGGGATGTTAGAATCCATACAGACAGCGCAGTTACGACTGACGCGAACAGCAATAGCACTAGGGGTCGCCTTCTTCATCACGTGGTCTCCGTACAACTTCTACCTCGTCGCCTACAGCGCTGGCGCTAATGTGAACTTTGCTGACAACATGTACTATTTCTGTGTGATTTTTGCAGTGGGCAACACTGTGGTGAACCCTATCATTTACGTCTTCTCCCTCCACGAGTTCAGGACAGGAGCCAAGAGATTGTGCTGTCGTAAATATCACGGGAAGCAACACGAAAGCTATGCCGTTAACGTCTGGCATTCGACCAATGAGAGCAACGCATAGGTATGACGTCATATCCCGATTATCGACCAACGAGAGCAACGCATAGGTATGACGTCATATCACCGATTATCGTTAGCCATCAGTATTGTTTCAAAGACGGTATACCTTATACGAGTAAAGTATACGTTCTTTTGTTGTTTTCAAACCCTGCATGCGATAATATCTGTCCTGATATTGTATTCTGTTATTTATTGTGACCAACTTAATTGTGTATTGTTTTACTTAATCCTCATTAAATTGATAGCGCATTCATTTATATTCATTTCAAATACTATTATTATTATTTTTTTTTTTTGGTACTTCATCGATAAACCTGGATCTTGATTAAAACAGTAAGCACTTCTTGACCACACGAATAATTAATTACGGATATTGATTAAAGATATGGTTTATCTAGCTAGTTTGATTGTCAATATCAAGGTTCGCTGAGAGTTTCAGATATTTTAATGTTTTGTGACCACAAATATTTATTCGTATGCCAATAATATTGACTAACTCGGTTTGTCGTGAGCATAGCTCAATTATGTCAGCTATGCGCATTCACCGATGATGCCATAAAAAAAAACCATACAAATGCATAAACATTTGAAGTCCTATAATCAACTGTATGACACTTATTTAATCAAGGTACGCCAAAGATGCAAACAAAAAACGCAACTGAGAAGGTTTACAACCGCATAATTATTGTTCCTTTGAAGTATAGTGCACAACGATTAACCTGTTAGAATCAACAAATGAGCATTGCTGAGAGGTACACTAAGGTTGCAGGTTATTACGAAGAAGCTTTCTCTTCGTATCAGGCCGAGTGACCTACGTTGACCCGAGATTTCGACACTCTTCGCCTGATTGCGGGTGCCTCAGTAATCTACGAATATTTTGGCCACTGTGGTTTGAATTTTGCATGCATGAGATAAAGGTATTGATAGAGCTGCGGTTGTCTATGTAGAATATATTGAAGATATACGGTGCACGGGTGTCTAGCTGTTTATGATGGAATAACTTGAAACAATGAGGAATAGCATTATTATTCCTCCACATCAAACGAGTTATATAGTTATAAAAGGGTAAGGTAAATATGCTTCGGGTAAATATTGTGAGACTGAAGTTGCAGCTAAAAATAATGACCCCAATGTTTTATTTTGGTTATCAAACGCGGTCTAGGAAGGTTGACAGGGAAGTCAGTTAAAGTATTTCTTATTTGGATGAAGACTGAAGCTACGATCGATGTTAACTCCTATGGAGGGTAAAGGAATCACAATTCTATTGAATATCACAAAGAAGTTCTTGGAAAATGATTGATATATTATTGTAGTTATATATTATAGATATTCACATATGAAATTCCTTCTCTCCGATATCAAGCTCTCGAATGCAAAGTCACACATGCTGTATACTACCTAAAATGAACGAACCACATTTTTATCGCTCTGCACGTTAAAGACTCGAAAGACTTGCAACTGTGTTTATCACACGAGAATAATAAAATTCCCACCGTGAGTAACGTAAACGTCTTAAATCTTCTCACAGATTGCGATGTTACTTTCACAGTGAGAAAATAACTCACAACTGTGTTCATGTGATATGCCCACCTGAAGAAAAAATGATCAGCAGTATATTGCAATAAACTGCATTGCTCTCGGTGAGACAACGCGTAAACTGGAGAAGATAAATAAGTTATTACCGACTCAGAACTAGTGCATATAGGCTTACTCAGTCCTCTTTATCATGGTAACCGCCCTCTCAAAGATACTCGTCTCTGTTTTAGCCCATTTTGTTCTGATGAGTAAATCACCCATGGGGATATAATTTCATGATATTCTCCTACATAAAAAGGTCACAAAAATTGGGTGATTAACTTCTTCAAAGTCAGGGGTTTTATTCGCAGGTATTTCTTGCCTTATAGTAGCTGGGTAGTGCAATGTAAAGCCATTTATCAGTTCATACTATTAAAATAAGAATAAGAATAAGATTTCACAACACGAGTATAGTACATATATTATCAAAATAATACACCGATTGCTTCTAGATAACAAAGCAGGATATGAATAGAAACAGGATGTTGTTACTTCGAATGCCCAGCGGTCATTTGGGGTTATTCAGAATCAATGTTTATCATAGCGTTCATTTGACTCCAATTGAATGAAAGGTCAGGAAACTGGGTCACTGGGTCATTGTCTTCTTAAATTCACATATAGAGCCTACGTACGAATATGATTCACTGTGGGAATGCTTTTAGGAGAAAACTATTCTAGGCTATGTATGAGAGCATGTGCAGGACAGTATGGGCTATTGACAACAACGTCGCGTTTTAATGTGCTGGGAATTCCACACAGATAGAAATCGAGGTTGCTCACAAAATATGAAGCAATGCGCATCTGACATCCGGTCCGGAGCTCCCGCGGATTTGACTTCCGGTTTTGTTGATGCGCATCCCGAATCGCAATGATCATAACCTGACAGCGGGTTAAGACTAATTGGGAAACAGTGGGTTAATTGCAATCTCACAAGCTGTATAATATATTATACCACTCAGTGAGTCTGTCAGCCAATCAGCCTTGTGCATTTGAGTGATTGATTCGTGTTAAGATTACGTGGATGCTTCTAACTACTTTACACGATGTTTCATTATAGCATATGTAATTATGATTATATAAATTCTACCTATGCCTGTATAGACCTTCGGACAGAGCGTGCACGGGATTGCTTCCATCTCTCCAGAGGCAATCAACGAATACTGACCGAGAGGTCAAAAGGCCAAGATGCAATTAGCGAATACTGGCGGTCAGAAGTTCGCTGAGAACAAAGAACCGGGAAGCAAGCGCATCCATCACTGTCAGATAGCAAATACCTGGAAGGCACCGATCTACTGCATTTCCTATTAGAAACACAGGCTGCCCCACATCCATGGTTCTAGTATATAAGACACGAATATTTTCCATGAACACTGATCCTCTACGCCGACACATCTCTACACCTCTCTCTCACGCGCTCACTCATCCCGTGCTAACCATTTACTAAAAACACTTTCTTGGAACTTTGTTATTTTTGAATACATTACTTGGAATATTTTGCTGAAGGTAAATTAAAGCCAATATGAAGTGATTGGTCGAGTCTTCGTTATTACGAGCTTGGAGCTTACCATCCAACTAGTGCATAATTGATGTAGTACTGGAGTCACTACGTCAGTCAATTCGTGCATTAATTAATAACGCGTATAAATAAATACAGAGCATAGATCACTTTCGCCATTTACCTAATGTTAAAGTCTCAAAATGCAATTTCATAACGCCTCCGCTCATTGGACGTCATGATCACATATGCGTTAAAATAAGCCATGCGGAAGAATAGCGCAAAGATTGTCTGCACGATGGCGTCGACTCGATTTTCAGTCGGCAATAATGCGTACCACCACCAGAATTAATATCAAATGTGAGAGAAACGTTAGGATTTAATTTATATGTTGTGAAAATATGCAATAAATGTACGAAGTGGGGGATGAACATCGCGATAAGTAAAATTTTGTCATGTCTGCTTGACTCAAAAGGTCATCAAGTCGAGGGTCTGACAAGTGCCGTATGTTTCTCGACTTTAAAGGATTAACAGAGATCAGAAACCAAATATTACGTGTATAATGATATATTCAAATTTGACATGTATTGCTTCATTCGAGTAAATCAAAATAAAAACGGTATAAAGTTTCAGCGTTTACGAAATCCAGCTCTGCGTCTGCGGAAACAGGCCAAATACGAACTACGTACTCAGTTATGATGGCGAATAATGAAGTTGGCGATAAAGCTAATTGTGACGACAACCTTGTTATATTTTAGAAAAAACAAATTGGCTTATTTCGCGAGGATTAAGTTTACGCTAATATCGAATATCGAAGATGGCCGAGCAATTCGGGAGCATTTTGCCGCTGGAGCAAGCATAACGTTTGACATCAACCATAAATGAATACTCTAGTTTTTTTTAATTGTTTTTTTCTTTGTGTTTGTTATTTTCAATTCTTTGATGTTTTTTTTCATGAAAATAAGACATAGTTTTCGACTGAACTTGAAAATATAGTTTACATTTAACGTACCAAAACCACAGTTGTAATGAAACTAAAACAATCTGAATGAAATTACATTAAAAGCGATATAATTATAACTGATGAATGCAGCTTCACCCTATTGTGACTCGATCATCTTTTTTTTCCCAATGTTCCTAATCATAATCATAACGCTTTTATCACTCCTCGCATTATGATTACATGAATATTGATAATCTGTGAGCTCTGACACCTCTTCCTGGTGCGTAATAATAGACGGTGACAACATCAATGAACAGGCAGTCGCAACAGTTTACCGAAGTAAATGATTGTTTTCAAGGTAATTTTCGTGGTATAATCGGATTAAGTCACTTGGAACTCGATGCTTATGCTAGGGTTGATATTGTTCTCATAAATGTGCAGCCAAACAACCGAACTCGACTTCGTCTCGTCGGTTATTTGGCACCACATTCACTTGAACATGATCAACCCTAGCATAATCACCTCCTTCTCGTGACTTATCCCTTAATTATAATATATTTTGAATAATCATTTAGAGGCTCGCAATCATTGCTGGTTTTTGATAAGATAATGAAGATGTCCGTTATAATTATGAGAGGGAAATATATTTACACGTCTGAAAAGTGACATTGGCAATCGACATTGACAGCATGGTAACAGGAGTGATTCTGGTGAAATGATTTACCTTTTCATGTATCTTTGGAATTTAATACCGTAATGGGAATGTAGATTTTTCAGGTAACGCCTTTCACGAACTAAATAATAAATAATTAATAAATAATAATATGCGTCTGTTTGAATATAACACTGAATACAATTACAATGTATATAAAACCACATTCAACATGCACTGTGGTTGTCCTGTTGTGGTCAAATCCTGAGGTTTAAAGATGCACATGTATATTGGCCCACGTATTGTTTATTAGGGATATACAGTCGGCAAGATGCATGATCGACTCGTCTATCCCGATGCAGCTCCCTCCTTAGTTGAATGAACGGTCTTCTCGTGAATAAATCACCCCCCCTCAAAGAAAAAAAAAAATTCAAAATATTCACACGTTTTCATAACCATATAAGCAGGTGAATTATTACAAGCGTAATATTCTAGGACTTCGTGCAACATAAAATAACAAGTTGCTGTGGAGTGATAAGCTTTAAAGCCGAACGGGAGATCACTAGTTTGGAACTGGCTGATGTTAACATCTAAAATTACAGTATACAGAGTGGTTTCTATACCGTGATCTGTATTGTAAAACTTTCTAATCGAAACGCAGTGCCATTAAAAAGCAATGAATTCGATAACATGGAGTAGCTAGACTACTTTTGGCCCACTCTGTATAATTATTAATGCGTGGGATATTACATTTTGCAAAGCAAATGCATCAAATGAGTAGAATTTTTCATGCTTTTGATGATATACTCGAAATTATTATTTCGAATTAGCCTATACATCAGCAGTGATCTCAGATGTATGTTAGAATATTCAGACGGTATGCTGTCTGATTCCGAATCCGCAGCAAGCATGTACAACACTTATCGTGTGTAAGAATCTTGATAAGGCAAACATCTTGTTCCGTCCCAACCATTAGGGGTAGAGTAATAACCCACACTGTTCTTTTAGTCTGGTCACCCAATCATGTGCACCCTTCGGTAGTTTGCCTCGCAGTCTATGGCAGACATTACTTACTCCCAATTATTTGTTAATTGTCCCATGCCTTAGTCAATTGCAGTTCATTATGTATGTTTACAGATATTTGGCATAGTATAATCATGCTCACGCTAAACCCTTTGAGGCCCATGCAAAACAACGCCTAAATGATCGATTGTCCTATAAGCACACTATTGCGTGTGCAACATTGCATTCGTGTCTGCGAGTCATTGGATCCTCTTGGAGCAAATAGTCTCCACACAAATGATGAAGCAATATCCTAGGGAGAACAACCGCATTTCATTGAGCAGATTTGTTTGGAGTACCACTTGCTCCATAAATCGGGGCTCTCTTGCGTTCTCTTGAAATGGCTGATAGATAACAAAACCACTTCTATAGAACCCTCTGTGTATTAAAATGTCTCGCGTGAATCACACGGGGCAGAATCAAAATCTGGTTTATTGGAATTGATCTGCAATTTGTGACTGTTTATGTCTCGAATCCATTGTTTTGTAGCCACAAGAAGAAGCGGACATGTTTCTATGGCTTATATATGTATATCCGCCTAACAATTTCCCACAAAATGTGGTCATTTCTGAAAACAAAATCAAATTTAGATCGATTCAGTTGCCATGCAATCAGCCCTTGTTTGCTCGCTCCTATATAACATTTGTGATTGGACTCTCGCACAAGCAATCTCTCAATAATCATGTAAATCGACCATATCTTCAGAAATATCCGCCATAAACGCAGATAAATGGTAGTATGTGATCGGCTCTGTGTCAGCCGGTGAGGCGTTCCCTCGCTGCATTCTGATCATCCACATGCTCCCACACGGCCACATCATTGCGATACGACACACAACATATCATTAGTTAACAATAGACAAAAAGATCCATAGATGCACCATCTATGGATTTTACACCACACATGAAATGACATTGTGGCTGTTTATTCCCCTGTTTGATTGATGTGACACAGACTAATACTTTGCATGACTTTTGACGACATTGATATTGAGCCAAATGATCATATATTGTGTGACCAAAAATGTAGCTGATGCAAATAATCTTTGTTGACCTCACAAGGCTTAACCTTTTCACCCTTTCGCTCCTCTTTTGTTTGGAGATGATTGTTAACATCGGATATAGTTGTGGAGCTGGTGAGGGAAGCAATTATGTTTTATGCATGCACGTGACCTTCCTGTGATTTAGCTGCGTCCTCTAAATTTCCCATTTCTGTAGCATGAATTAATGGACGGAGGCACTAAGAAGTTCCAGAGGAGATGCATTATGCATTTCAGTGATGCTGCTACCTAATTGCCGAAAATCTGTTCAGGGAGCAACCGTTGAGTGGAAGAAGAGAAGCACACTGAGCCACCGCACCAGAATTAAAATCGGATGCCAGGAATTTAGATATTATGTGATTGTCATTCACCAGGCTGTCTTTGCAGGATTGTATAGAGCGTGGCTTGGAGTGCTTACTCACAGTTGTGATTCACTATTTACGTAATCCATTGTTGTGTTGATTGACAGACACGGGTTGGAAAACTACATTCGTGACCCCGGCCGTTGGCTAACCATGTAATTATTGCTTTAATTATTAACCTTGAGAAAGTTCAAAAGTCTGAAAGTTAAGTGTGACATGAAAGAAAGCCACCATGTAACGATTAGCACAAGGCAAATGAAATCGCTCCAATGTGATGCATTTTAATGGATGTGAACACAATAGGTTTCTTCAACAACATTCGTTATGCAAACCCTCTTCAATGCGACCAGAAAAGTGAAAAGTACAATATTTGATACCATGATCCGCGTTGGAGTCGCCTCGCCTACGTTTAATGAGATGAAGATGTCAACAAATTTAAATCCTGGTCAACGTTTGGTTTACTGGTGGCGTTATGACGAGCGGAATATGCTTCTGGAGATGCATCAACCATGGCGTTAATGAGGTAAGAATGTTATGCATGTGAAGTATCAAATGATAATACGATATTTACATATGTATCACGTAGAATGCCAAAAAGACATTTAGCTCTAAAGGTAATTGGATTGGTGTTCAAGTACAGCAGCATTGATAATTGATTAATCAGCCTTCCAAGTGACACATTAACTTTTGTACGATGCGTTACATGTATTTCAATATATAAGATAGCTGTGCTTGTACTCTAGAAGTTTCTTTTAACACCAAAGCTACTTTCTTTAACTAGGCAAAACGCCACATCGCAATTTGAATTATGAATAACCCTGAATTATTCTTTGGGGAATGTGTGTCCATTGCAATTAATTGTGGGACATTTTCCGTGAAATGCAATAAATACAAAATGAGTCAAATACCCAAGAAAAGAGTCAAAAGTCCAATTGGCCATAAAGTATATCAGCTGAACATTGTTTTCAATGGTACACTAGCTAGTATTCTAGCTGCTTCTAACAAGAATGAATCTCAGGGGTAGAGAATTACAGTAGGCTCAGCAATATTGTTGTGTATGCATATGTATGCATAAAACACAACACATCATGGCATTAGTAAACAATATGCAAAGATCCATAGATGGTGCATCGACCACACGTGAAATGACATTGTGGCTGATTGTTCCCATGTTTGATTGATGTGACACAAACTAACATTTTGCATGGCTTTTGACGTCATTGATAATGAGCCAAATGATCATTATTGTGTGGCCAAAAACGGTTGCACACCCTTGCAGTTATTAAAAATGAATGTAATGTTAGGGTTCCTCAACTGGTTATTCTGAAGATTTTATGGTCTAGGAATTGTTGCTCGATCGAATGCCATTCATTGCATCATCATTCTTTTCATCAAGTTTCCCTTCAGTTACTTATTACACCGTTTCAAAACTTTTCATTCCAGCAATAATAGACTAGTTTGGTCATTTATTCACTTTTTTCTCTTTAGTCGATCTTCTTTTGGTTTTAATAGTCGAACCATGCGGAGTCAGTCATATTTCACTTGTAACACCACATCTGAAGAAATGAATGCAACTGCAATGAGTATCAAAGGATTATGCAAATAAGAGACAATATTTTGAGCGTATTCAATGAATTATATCATGCTTATGTTTTGTTTTAATTAATTCACAATGCATTAATGCATTGTATATTCTCTTGAATTGATGCATATATTTATTTTGTTATTAAGTTTTTTTTTTCTTCTAATTTAGCACAGGTTTACTCTCACTCACTCGCCCAGCCTAGTTTTTCCATTATGATTATTGTATGTATTTATATTTATCATTACCTTTATCTTTTGTTTTGCTATATTCGTTCATTTCTCCTGCACATGTCATATTGTGCGAAATAAATTATTATTATTATAATTATTATTATTATTATTATTATTATTATTATTATTATTATTATTATTATTATTATTATTATTATTATTATTATTATTATTATTATTATTATTATTATTATTATTATAATTATAATTATTATTATTATTATCATTATTATTATTATTATTATTATTATTATTATTATTATTATTATTATTATTATTATTATTATTATTATTATTATTATTATTATTATTATTATTATTATTGTCGTGGTAGTAGTAGTAGTAGTAGTAGTAGTATTAGAAGTCCTACAATTAAGAACAGCAGTCCAGGGCCGGTATCACGAACGTAGTTCAGCTCGGTTAAATTCGGATTAACTCGAAGGAATTCCATGAACATTTAAGTCGAGCTTAATCTGGGTTTCCCTCAGTGTGCGATAAGTAGCATAGTTCAACAATGAATAATACAAATAAGCGATACATATTTAATTCAAGTATGAAACAAATAATTATATGAACATTTTAATCATTGCATCTTGGTTACTTTTCGTGTATTTTCTATGCACACAGATCGCACAATTTATTCAGAATCCTAAGAAATCATCGGCACCTTCGAACATAAGCCTAACGCAGTCCAGTGACCCTCTAAATTGAGATAGAGGGCCTCGCTACGACAACAGATAAAATCGTAGAATTATCGCCTTCGCTTGATAATTTCAAGAGGGTTTGTGTTATAATATCGTACCACATTCGAATAAATAACGAATACTAAAGAGTTCTGCGACCTGTTTATACTTCCTCGGCAACTGTCAAAGGATGTCCGCCTTTTTAACGCTTGCATTAATTTACCTCGTGAAATCGGATTCGCCGCTCAGCTAGGGTTCAACCTGAAGTTTTAGTTCCAAAGGTATTCCAAAGTTTAACCTACGTTCACATGACCGATTCATGTCATCAAATGGAGCTTCAACATGTAACCCTGGATTTCGAGCAGGTGATGCTTAAATGCATTGCAAAACTAATCATTGTTCCTTTGAATTCACAAGAGATCATTTCTTGCAATGTATAAGAGATCCACGCATTCAGCGTTCTCGTATGATGCGGTGCCACACAGTGGAATTTGATAGCGATAAACAGCGTTTTAACAGAAGAAGTTGGGATGGAAGTTTATGAGTTATATATCTGAGCCCTACGGTTGAGGTGAAATTATTATGATCCAAATTGATCTTGTTCACTTTGTCTAGTTCCATAAAGTAAACCACTTTACGCATTGCATTTACGATCCACTCTCGGGATTTTATTGCAATGTGAATACACATTGAAGGAGTTGCAGTTAACAGCGCTTAACATTTAATCATATTACGGATGCAGACACATTAAATGAGTCAACCGCAAGTTTGGACCATGATCTGTTTTGGAGATTACAATTACCTATGTAGACCATTGCTGACATATCTTTTCTCGGTGGATTTGGTAGGTCCCCCACCGACTATCGACGTCGACTTCAATATCTATCCTGTTTGCCTCACTTGTTTGTACCCAGTTATAAATACGCTTGCTTGTTCGTAGGGACTCTTGGGGCTCGGCTCAATTAAAAGCCTCATGCATTATGCATCCCACTTGTGATTAATGAGACAATTAGTACAATGCTGCAAATCATGAATGTGCTTGAGCATATCTTCCGTGTGATGGTTATGTCACACCTCGTAAACGATATTTCCACGAATATAACGTGTGTTCATTGTTTTATGATGGCAAATAATACTTACAAAAGGAATCCAATGATTGATCTAATATTTATGTCATGTTTCGCAGAAGCAATTCCTCGCCAGGATGCTTACCAAGATTATCCATAATTTCTCAGTCGATTAGGCTCTGAATTGCTTCGGGCTGACTCTGGTCAAACAATACAAGTATACACGAGCACAATCATGTCAATAGGTCATCTGTTCACTAATCTTGGGACAGAAATTCTGGCCGGCAATGCTCCACCAAAATTATAGTTTGTTACTATAGTCTCGCCAAGCAGTCAAATACGATATTTACGCAGTGGTAACATAATGATATCGTTTCATTCCGCTCCACTTGGATGCAAACAAATAAAGACAACACCAAGAAATAAAACTAATATAAAAGAGCAAAACGAAAACACAAAAAAACAAAAAAAAAAAACAAAAAAACACGAATACAGAGTAGAAGAGAATTATGAACACCTGCACAGGTGTAATGACATTTTCTTTGATCTCTGAGTGATGAGCAGCCCAAGGACATTCACACTTCCTTGGACACGTGTATTTTTCTGATGTGGTATGAATTTATGACTTCCTATCTTTGATGCCCTTGACATGCTATTTCTGCATCACTTTGAGTTCTGTAGTCAATACTACTCATCAAGGTCAGTTACATAATAGAAGTCCATTTGCAAGAAATACACAATCAATAGAAACGTTTCTTGGGTTACACTCAATCATAATCTTTCAATCATTTTAATCGTCTTATTTCAAAGACAATCAGAAGTCAAATAGCAGAGAGGGATAATTGTTTTCAAACCGTTATACACGAAACTCGATAACACAGATAAGAATTATTACGTACGTCTCAAACTACTGAATCACTAAGAAAGACGGTGAATTAACCACGCAACTAAAGACTGTTTCTTTAACTTGATTGACACGGCACATGCAAACGGGGTAAATTCATAGAAATGCAGCCACTAACCTTGGGCTTCAGTAATATATGCATGAAACTTAATGCTAAGATTTTAATTGATCCAATACATTTGTTGTACTTTCATTGCTCTTTCCTAGTGGGTACATAGATTGTGAAGGATACGTGTTGTGTGGAATACATTGAGGTCAACAGTTAATCCAGTTAATCCTATCCGCCGCGTAATTTGCATTCTACCGAAGAGCAAAGCACGTTTTGGACCTTTGGATAAGCTGGACATCGGACCATGGGACATTTTTCTGCAGATTATTTTTGCTTACAAGACGAGTCCATCGATCTTACGCTGCCCGTGATATTTGGACTTATTGAATCACTGCAGGCAATCCTATGCAAAGCAAAAAAGGACGAATAAGATATTGGTGATGACAGGATGCCAAGTTTTTAGGTGCATTTATAAGTGATGGACATCTGATGTGATTGCGAATGTCGTCCGCTGCGTGACAGAGTGACCATGCAGGTCCTGTATCATTGGGTTCAACACATCTGCTTTGTAGCTGCACATGCGAGTTTCTTGTCAAGTGGCATAGCTCTGGTTATTGTTGGAAGGGGCAACGACCTAAGCCAATTAAAGATTCCATTTGCAGATGCTCTCGTTTACAGCCTTTAACATTTATTTCAAGGACAGGCGTGGTCCGCAGTGATCAGAGTATTAAGCTATGGAGAAGACATCCACATATATAATTTGTTTGAGGTATTGAAATTATGAGGCCAAAGTGTGGAGGATATTTGATTTAGAGTATGTTATTTTATTCTATATAATTCAGCTCAGCTGCATTGTCTATTTCACCGTGCACATCCAGATGGCGATGCATCAACATAAGGGTTGGCTAATCAATTCACCAAAAGCATGATGTACATATTCGTGCCCTCCGTTTGCTTTCGAATGACCGATCAGCTGTGAATGCATGGCATTTAAACAGGCTATTTATAGAGCGATGCATGTAGATGGGTTATTACAGCACGCGTGTTGTATTCACAAGCCTCATTGTCCTCATTTCTATATCATCAGTGAAGTGTTACTGTGACTTGTCATACTGGTACCGCATTCATAATGGATTTTCTAGTTGATTGTTGCGTCACACATCACAGGTGTCCTTCGCATAATGGATATTATGAACCTAGTAAAATAATTAACCGTGTGTGAATATAACCCTTTAGAACGTATTCCGGGGACGAATGTGAGCTACGAGGAAGGGACAATGGGTTAATATGGTATTCGTATTCATCACATGCCATTGGAAACTATAGTTGTCAATTAAGTCTGATTAAGTTGCTTGCATGTTTATCCGGCTTCTATTGCAGAGCATGATCCAGATATCTGATAATTGCGTTCTATTTGGGGCACCATTGTAACCAAGACGTGATTTTCTTGACATGGATTTCATATCTCATCTATCCATTGAAGTTTGGTTATAATATGGCATAACCAGAGCGGAAGGTGACCATGCATGCCCCATCATTAAGTTGAATATACCTGTCCTTTGACCAACAGATTTATGCGTTGATTGCTAAGCAAAACATGTAAACTCTCCCTCATCGACTACAATGGCAAAATGGAAAAAGTTTGTGTCATTATAAAATAAGAATCAAAATATACGAGCAAACTCTCCATCGTGGGCGCCAATGGCAAAAATTAATTATAACAACAGTGATAGCCAGGGTCTCGAAACGAATTATGAAAGGCTTAAAATTAAAGCTTCTGGGTGACAATGAAAAGTTCAGTGTCCACATGCGTTGACTGAGCTACCATCTCAGCCACTGGCCAATGAAGTCCACGTGATTAACGTGCGTGTCGCGTGCGTGAAGCGTGCGTGCATGGCACCAATGATGTACGCCCACCCTTGTCGTGATAGCATTGTGGAATGTGTGCGTTGTGACACAATTTGTATCAGTCTCTTATGTCTACAGCAGTTTTAATGATCCTAGAACAACATACATGAGGTGTGTACCAGTGTACTCATATTCCAAGCATCAATACAAACAGATCTAATTTCCTCAAACAGAGACCTCATTTTTAAATTCTTCATCTTAACTTCTAGGATCTAGAGGAGAAACCCAACATGGGGTGCGTATCACATTAAACAATTCCATTACCGACGCATTGGCGCATTTCTTTGTCATTTTTGTTTTGTGGAACTTTTTTTTTTGTTTCGGTTACTTCGAGACGATGTGTTAATCCATGGACATGGAAGGAATGTGCGGAAATATAATTATTTCACAGAACACAAGAGCAAATTATGGGGCAGCTGCGTGATGACGTAATCAGAAAGCTGCTACAAAGATGTGCAGTGTATGATGCATTGTGGGAATGTAGGCTGAGCAATTATCAGCAGACAATTTCTTTCGCACTCTCTGCTTCGAGGCTACACCATTGTGACCTTTTGACCTGAGACTTAATAACCCTAATACGTTACTCGCTACCTCATCAATAGCATTCACTGCTTCCCTGGTCTTCTCTTCAGTAGCAACGAGACCAGTGAAATCTGTAGCAAAGACCACACCAGCAGTTGTGTTTCCCAGGAAAGGTGAAGCGATAAAAAATGCGCGTACAGAAATAACCGAAAACTTTGCAATCTACTTGTACAGGTGGTCGAAATCAGGTGCAGTTTTCGTGCTGCTTGCACCAGACAATATGGCAAATTAACGGGATATAAATGGATGAAATTGCTCATGATTCACACTGGAACGCCATCCACTCTGGAATGACACTCACTTGGTCGTTAGTGCTTATACTAAAAGCTGAACACTCAAGGACAAAAGGTACAATGATGACTGGACACAATCAATGCGAACTTGCGCGGGTGCGAGATGGCCGGTCAGTGAGGACATGGTCATTTCGTCCGCATCGACCATTGGAAAAGGACGGCGGCTCTGAGAGGAATGAAGGGTGTATAGAGAAGACAATTATTCACAATTTACACGAGTTATTACATTACAATGCATGCATTTGGTGCGTGACGGTCTGGAGGTGTATTCATATTTCTAACACTTCCGAAACCTAATTGATTCCTATTTACAGGGTAAAAATGAGGAACCCTGTATACAGTATACAATAAATGAATAATAATTAAGAAAGACAGCTCTGAACAAGAACTAGCTTTGAACTAGCTTTCTATGAACGTTCTAAGTTGAAAGCTAATCACCCAAACCTGATAAGTTAACCATAAGCAATTGATATAGGTGAGTATGGTCTAGTTATAATGTACAGCATGATTATTTTGAGAATTGAGAGTTAATGCATCGCAAAGTATATCCATTAAGGCATATAGACTCGGTATCCATCGATGATTTACGTGATTATCCACCCAAAACTCTATGTCCTTTCATTTCCCCCTATGCTTGTGGATCTTCACAAAGCAGCTGTCTTTGCACATTGTCAATCCGAATCCTGCATGACGTCAGCAATCGAATGTGGAGGCAAACACCGTTCCATGGAGAATTTGAGGGTGTGTGCCCGATTTAAAATGAATGCAATGATTTGCAATGAACATCGTCTCTTTCGCCGGGCTGTTGGGCGTTCAATTCTCATTATTGAATAATTATGTCATACTCGATCAACCAAGTTGTAAAACGGCTGTTATGTTGGTTATAGGGAGTAATTGGTCGTTTTTGAGATTTTTACATCACAATATAAGAGCATCTTACGTTAAAATTGAACCGAAACATTTGGAATTCGAACTTTCGGAGGAACATAAGTGAGTCTTATTTTTGTATTTTCTGAACGCCTTTATACGGACTGGTTACCGTGACTGAGGCGTTGGTCGCAAGCGTCGGTCGCCTTAAAAACCCCGGTATTCGCCTCGATTCGGTCCCGGCAATCATGCAGCACTCAAGTATTCTTACTACATGTATTATTATATGAATATTTTCCTGGATTCTTCAATTTTAACATCAACCCACCGTCGTTAGCATATCAAGCGCATTTCTAAGGAGATGCGCTGTCGATTTCAATTACGATTTTCCCCTTTTGAGTCGTGTATCGAGACCAAGGTTAAATTTCGTCATAAATTTGGACATCGTCGAGATATCTCGATATAATTTCAGCCAAAGTAGCTATCGCGATAACTCTGGATTTTTAACTCGCGGTTTATTTATTGCTTTCGTGGTAGAGGGTCACATAATTTAGCAATAATGTACAATTAAGCGGATATCATATTATCATATTATGTGCGTGCAGACCTTGCATGTCGAAACCTCCCTCAAGGTCACAGCCAATTCGCATCACATCGGCCGCTGCAACAAATGGATTTCACAACCACGCACATACTTACATGCATGTGGATCGCGCTCCAGGAAAAAGATTTGTTATCGCAAATCTCTATCTTATCTCTCCCTTTTAATCAGATGCAGATGTTCGAGTCGACCTGCTGATTTTGCTTGAGACGTGAGATTGACATCGTGAATGACAGACACAAACGGTTATAGTACTAAATAAAGTAAAAGAGTAAACAGAGAAATATAAATAACTTAGGAGACTGGCGTATGCTTTTTTGACTATGCATGTTGGCAAACTTGACAAGGCTAATGTGGTCGATCAACAGCGTCAGCCACATTTTCCAGACGATAAAAGCGATAAGTTGCTCGTATCTCTGGATTCCTCACGGAGAGGCACTCACAATTATATATTATACGTACATGTATTTGAAAAGCTCTGGGGCCACCGATGCCTGAATAGTCATAAAAAAACTAGAGGATTAATGTTTTCACTTCTGATAATCTGTCGCCCTTGGTATGGAAACAAATTTTCAAAGGGCAATAATTATGTTCTTGCCAGGCGCAACCCATGTAAGTATTGCTTCCAAGTGATCATATTACACACTGGAAGAAATTGAAAAGCAATACAAAAATGTTATGTATCTCAAGCTCCAATTTAGGAAATATCACGAAGTAATTATGCCCCACAATTAATTGCAAATATCACGTGGTCTCCAGGGTTGCGATTGATAGGCTTATTACATCAGGATTTTATACCTCATGTTTTGTCACAAAATGCTATGTCTCCTGAGACTTGACTGGTACGCGTATCCTAAATGTTGGACAGCAATACACATACCAGCGATAATTCATCGTCTAATTATCTGACAATTCGCTTGTCAACCTCTTTAATTCTTTGAACAACAGTAGCCAACTATATGCATTCGAAAAAAAATAAAAATAAAAGACAAAAGACTTTGGTGCTTGCGTGTACGTACGTGTACGTGTAGTGTAATGTCGAATACAACGGGAAGGGTATAACCGTATACTATCAAATACCATAATAATTATACCCGAAGGGATCCCGTATGACTCTATACTTAACCTGATAAATCGCTCTCACGTCACAAAGTTTATTGGATGAGGAGATGCGTATCGGGTGATAGCATCCTGGTAAACAAGATGAGTACAAACATATCACGGCCTAGTGACCCAGACCATTATAACAAGACTCTCCTTCGCTGCACAAGTACCGCGTAAACAGACTTCTTGAAGCTGTAAAATATAGCAACATTGTAATTCAAGAGGCGCAGTTCTTCTGATTGGCCTTAGTCGACCGTTTGTTTTCGTTCAGTATAACAAACCTGGTTTATTTCCAACAATTTTATATAGCCGTCCATTAGCGTCAAACGCCCTGTCGTTTAATAATAGATCAAGAAGTATCCAGTTCGGTAGTATCAGAACGCATGTCCGCAAAGCATGTATACGCACATGCCATGATTGCGGGCGGTATATAGGCCTACCGCTGGTCACGAGAGGCCTTCTATAAGAGTTTCATCTGAAATTTACAGGTTTCTCGTGTTACACAAATGCACAAAGAAACTACAAATTTGTCAACATATCTTACACGCCATTCCTAGTATTAGTGAAACCGATCGTGGAAGTCGGTATCAACGGTTGCATCTCGTAGTGCATCGTAAATTTCCAACGCAAACGATTTCTCACATGTTAACAGGGATGAATAGAGGAGCTCCCCGATGGCCTTGCCCTTGGCAGACATCACCGCAGCTAGGCTTGCACGTGCTTTCATTCAATGCTGCATAGTGTGTTTTGGGGTGTCGCTAGACATAGCATCCTATCAGAGTTGCGATTTCCGTCATTACCGTGGGATTCGATGGCGTTGGGTACGAAATTACATCCGACCTATTGCCCCCAGGCGAATGGCACGGTGAAAAGGTTTCAGCGGAGGCCGCGCTCAGGACAAGCTTAGTAGACGACGACTGGGTGCATGAGTGACCCTGGGTAATGTAACTCATTCCCTCTGCCGGGTGAGTATGTTAAACGTGGATGTTCTCCGTTGCCTTCAAATCCTCCTTCCTCAATGATGTCTCCTCCTTCGCACCATCACCAACAATCGCTTCGATGCCCCAACTACTCAAATCAGCAGAATGTGTTTGTGCGTGTTGGAGCTCCGTTGCGGAGGACCTGCCAAGGGCCTTACAGGGTAATCGAGCCAGGAAGAAATACGTTTGAAGGGTAGGTCAGGGGAACACCTCAAACCATAGACATGGAGATTAGCTTGCATTATAAATAGGATGGGACAACGGGCTATATTAGTATATATATATCTCCCCATTGTGAAAAAAATTGTCATAACGGGTCGACTAAGTGAGCGACCGGACCGCAGTTTTGCACGAATCATATAATAGATGTATATCCGACCTACAATTCATACTAAAATGTGAGTAAAAATACTGCAAAGATCAAACGAACCCTCAATTTGCTAACAATATCTAATAGTATTGCTTTGTGCAAAATTTGAGCGTTTTTGGTTCGGCGAAACCGGAACCTGCGATAATCGCGTGAGTGGATACAGGGTTGCCATGGTAACGGGCGACATGTAAGGACCGCTTTTCATGAGCGATGTCGAATATGTAATATGTGTCTATATACAAGTTAATCTCCAGATCTATGCATCAAACGATCAGCGCCCATCGGTCGAAGGCTGTGTACGTTTCTCGTGATATCACCTTCACCTTCACGTAAACGAGAACGATGTCGATTTCTTTCCGGTTGTTGATTTCGGTTTTCGGTAGAAGTAAAAGAACCGGTTGGTTCTGGATTCTGCATACTCGATTTGGAGACTATTAATTTTATCCTCTTGCAAATTTTAGAATTAATGATGAAAATCTGTCGTCGATAATTGAGAGTTGAAGTCGCAATTTGTCCTTTCCTATACTTCCAGCCGACGAAATTTACAAAGAGCATATTTACCAATAATTCGCACTTTTTTGGCTACATAGAACGTGACTAATTGAGCTGAAATGCTTTAACTTAGTGGGATCTTTTCATCGTTGCTTTCAATAATAACACTTTGATCAGATGCTGCATAACCACGAATCGGCGCAGTGATCTGCGCAAAGTAACCCTGTATGTCCATTTATTTATTTATTTATTTATTTATTTATTTATTTATTTATTTATTTATTTATTTATTTATTTATTTATTTATTTATTTATTTATTTATTTATTTATTTATTTATTTATTTTTTAATTTTTTCTTTTTTTTTTTCTTTCTTTCTTTACTCTGGCGCCAATATAACGAATACAGACTACAGACGGAGCCGTAAAACCACTCTTGTCAATTGCCAAGTGACTACATGCATAACTGGCTGGTATCGCAGATCTGCGGACGCCTCGAAGATTGCATATTGACCAACAGCAAGCTTGGGATTCTCTCAGATTAATAAGGCCCCTGTGGGCATCCAACCAAGTACGTCTGACCTTTTGGCCATTGGTACAGACAAAGATCTGAGATAATGTAGCAAGTGTTTATACGGCCTGGCAGCAACTTTTCAACCAGGAAATCCTGGTCAGTGATCCGTCCTCTGCATGTGGCATTCATATGTAGTTATTTAGTACCAAACATAACATGTAATTCGTGATATATTTGAATCATTATTTTTTTTTCATGGGACCTATATGATGATAAATCTCATACACTTTTCGATCATCAATCCATGGCAGCAATTACCGTTGTATGCGTCATTGGCTAAGTCGTAAATCGTGTTCCTGATCAAGAGCACCGTAGATTTATGCTTCACCGAACAACGTTACTCAAATTTTACACTTCATGCTTTTGATATGGATGGACCTATACATGCCTCTGACTCTTTTGTGCAGATGTAACTTGATATGGTTTCCATGTTATAGAACTATGCAGCGCAATTGTATAGGGACGCTTCACAACTAACCTTGTACTGTATCACAACGTGGGAGTGACGTAATATTTGGTCACATACTTTGATGATCGTGGCATTGGTATTGGTGACCAATTTCTGCATTTGAAAAAGCAACCGAAGCATCGTGATTGGACCGTTTTACAACCGCTTGCTTATCATGTGCACTGCTGTAAATTACACGTGCACAGTATGTGTAAACCACAACAAATGATTCCCTTGGATGGAGAACACAATTTAAACGAAGGGCCTGGGTTGATAAATTTTACCAATGCATGCTTTTGAGTGCGTTCTTCAAGCTCAATATTATAACACTTTCCCTAATGTGAGAGAGATATTGCAACGTATATAGGTCTCAATTTGAGTTAATCCGTTATATGACCCCAGATATCTTGATAAACAAAGTCCTTAATTATTTCTCGATGTATATGCATGAGCTTTGGAATGAGAAACATCTTATGGATTTGTGTATGTCGTGGTTTAACGAGAAAGAACAATGCATGAACATCGAAATGTGCGACTGACATGTGACATTGACATTGTGTCTATTTCCACTAATTGATTGAATACTTTATTTTTCGATTTCAAACTTTCTCCGATGTTGGTGATCTACGCCAATACAGTTGTTATGTTTTTCGCTATTTTCACAATAAATTACACAAGAAAAACCGGACGTATAACGTAAGAATAAATAGCATTTATAATTTTATCATACAATATCTATATTGACAATTATAACAGTGGTTACACCGAAACACTAAATACATTCAGGCACAGGGAAATTACTCAAAACGTTTGACAGACTCACAGTCCGGCCAGGGAGCAATGGCTGCGATTGGTCAGAGAGGGCCTCATGATCCGAATATCCTGAGTTCTTTACCTTTCTATGGCATTGCGTATGTTATTCAGACGGCTACACATTGAAGTAAAATCAAATAAATAGAATATATAATAAATATATTTCAAATAAAATCAAATACGATACAACGAATACTTAGTCATAATAAATAACACAGTACATATACGTGTACTGGAATATTCCTATTGATGCTACTAGTAAATTAGATGAATTGAATCTGTTAGATTTCGCTCATAATTTGAAACCTAAGGAATCCACACCACTGCATATAAATAATCGTTATCGTTCGGGAACATATATCCATTATTTAATATGACCTTCAAATGTGTCATACAAGTGGCACTCAAAATAGTGTGTTGGTTGCTGACATTATGTGCCTATTGATATCTGACAGCATAAGTATTGGTCGCTCTTCAGATAACAGATGTTATAGTAGTTGGTTTACATTTTCCCTCGGTGAATTTCAATCAACGTTAACTTCATTCAACGCAAATTGACTTTCAAGACGTTTAACTTGTGTGAGCTTCACCTTCGTATATCCTGTAATCCTTCCCGGGGCGTACTGTATGTCTCAGTGGAGATACATGTAACTCTTCTTTTTTGGGTTTGCAACATTCGAATTGTGTTTGAAATTGCCCTGTGTGTATAAAACGATTACATAACATATTCAAATGTGTTCTTATGACATGTAAATTAAACTACATATGCTCGTTCTTAAAACCAGTCTTAAACCAAACCCTTGATGATATTTATAAGACATTTGGTCGCACAGTTCAAACGGTAAATTGATTACGGTAATGGCAATAGATAGAACGCTTTCTCACTGGCAACATAAAAATAAAAAACCCTGCATAGATGCAAACTGAAAAGCCTTTTTTCCCCCAGTGATATCACCCTGAAACTGTTTTTGCAGCGAGATATACTGAGAAATGTTTAAATGGCACTTTCAGCGGTTGAAGACAGCACGTTGACAACATAGTGTTCCTGTTTGTTTCCGTGTATTCTACGAGAACACAACTGTTTGACCCCAGTTCTGAACTCCTGGAGTGAGAAGACATAGATAAGAGGGTTCACCACAGTGTTTCCCACGGCGAAGGTCACGCTGAAATAGTATGCGTTATCAGCAAAGGTTAATGCAGCACCAGCACTGTATGTAACGAGGTAGAAGTTGTACGGAGTCCAGGTGATGACGAAGGCGACTCCAAGTGCTATTGCCGTTCGGGTCAATCGCATCTGGGCGGTCTGTATGGACTCAATCATACCGATAGCACGGCTGGTCTTACATGAACCCTTGGAAGTGAGCTTAGTTCTCGCACTCAACTTGCGGAGCATGATGACGTAGAAACAAACAATAAGAACCACTGGTCCGAAGTAGACCAGGATGGTTGTGGTGATGGTGTAGATGCTTTGTGCCAGAGCACTGTCCAGAAAGTTCGTCACGTAACATCCCTTGTCGCCAATTTTGGACATCGATATGAACGGAGCGTTGATGGCTCCACCAATCACCCAACAAGCGACTATGATTGGGATGAATTTCCTCCTGGTGGCTACGCTTTTATAAGTCATAGGATGGGCGATGGCAACGTAGCGTTCGCCTGAGAGAGCAACGGTGTTACACACGGCTGCGTGCAGCGCTGTGAAGATGACAAACTCTGACCAGATTGCTCGGCAATAGAACTCTCCGATGCGTCCTGCGAGGGTGACCTTGAGGTACTGGACGATGTAGAAAAAAAGGACGTTGGCCGTGCTGCAGGTGTCCATGATGCACTGACCAATGAGGAAGGTCATGCTGATTTTCTTTTTTAGCTTCTTTGTTCGAAGTATTACCACCAGAACAAAACAGTTCATGCTGAAACCTATGCCGGCGACGACGGTGATGATTGCGGTGAAGAGTGGTAGGTCGTTACGTAATCCCACCCTGTCTTCTCCGACGTTTACGCTGGGTTGCTCCGTCGTCAGTGGGTCGAGGGTGGCGTTCATGGTAACGGCTGAAAATGAAATTATGTAGTTAAGCATAGATATAGGCAAACAATAATTCCTGACTATAATGGTTAAATCTCTAGTAGTTCGAATACAAACAGATTTCATCGATCACTGACTGCTTATCTTGGGGCACTGAGTTTTCACTTAAATGTAGGTAGGTGTGCCAAATATGCCATTATCTTCTTGTGCCTGTCACATAAATCAATCTGCAAAGTGATTTGTCTAAACCAACTGCAGCCATCTATAACCACTTTCAGACGCCGTTGGCTAAGACAACTCTACACCGTGTGAAATGATTGTGAAACGTATTTCTTTATTGCTTGGCTAGGAACAGATCAATACAATAATACCGACTTATTATTACGCAATGTTCCAGGTTATATATTTTTCTTTTTCTTTTAAGCTAGATGAAACACTATGTATGTTATCGGCGAGGTACGTTTGATTCAAGTGAGGCTCCACAAAAGAAAGGGGAAAAATGCGAATATGAAAGCTCTTATGAAATGTGTTAAAGAAATTATGGAGTTTTTTGCTTATAAATGATTGGCCTCCAATACCAATTCACGATTCTTCGCACTAATTAACGTGCGCACTTCCACCTACTCATTTAATTAATTTGACTAAAATTAATTTGACTAAAATTAATTATAAGAGTACATTGCAATATAAATTATAACAATACTAAAGTTAAAGTATTGATTTATTTATAATAATTCATGATATACAGCCAATCAGCACTTACCAGCAGACAGGTACACACCGCTAACAACATAGTTTTTTATCCTCATCACAGTAACTTTATCCTCAGTTTTTGCAACACATTCGCTCCTCTGATCCCCAACATATCCATGCTTCACTTGCCTCGAGCCAGAGTGCGAGCAGATGCAACAGAGGCGCGAGTTTTATCAGCCAATGACCACTCGCATGTAGGTTTGGTCCGTTATATAAAACGCTGCATGGTCAGTATCCGAGGTACAGTAGCGGGTGCACTAGAATTGGTTCGTTGGATGATCAATTATTTCATCGCTGTTAAGTTTACCCAAGTTTATAGGCTCCACCCACTTCGCTTTGACTGCAAACTCTCTTCTGTGGCATTCACAAAACACTTTTCACACCTGCTGCTTCTCGTAATAGTGAGTCATCATCCCTTCATCTTCATCTGCCTATTTCGAAACACGACCCCCCTCTCCTCACCCCCGGGCAGCTTGACCCTTGACCGTTGTTAATCAATGGACGACCTGCTGTTGCAGGGTGTGAACCAATTTGAATCCAAATCACCATTTATGATGCAGCATTGCAAGTTGGCCAAGTGTATCGACATTTTTATTAGCATTTCAATAAATGACACGTTTAATTTAGCACACTTTATCCGTGGTTAATAATCGTTGAAAATGAACCCGCTGATTGCTCAAAATCCGTGTTACATAAAAAGTGAATAAATAATTTGGAAATACCGCGCATTATTTACGAGTTATGCAAGAAGGCTATTAAAACTCGTCTGTTGAATGAATCTACTGCCTTGTGTTTATCAGACAAACAGGTTAGTATGAAATTCAATGTGTGTAAAGAGAGAGGCAAAATTTCCCCGTACACGTTTGAATCTTCTGCGTGGGTTGAGCTCAATTTCAATACTGTCCGCACTCACGACATAATAGGCTGAACTCAATCAAAAAGGGTCTCTTTATTGCGAACTTTCGCTCCCTCACATTTGGGGTATAATTGGGTGATTACTTCAAGGTTAGAATTGTATCCGAAAGGATAAAGTAACCACTTCTATAAAACGACCCTGCAGCTATTGTTCCCATGGTAACACGTCTCGATCTCTCGTAACCAAAAGCCGTCATTGTTTGTAGGCCCTAATTCATAGTTTCAGCAGCAATTCAAAGCAGCAGCAAAGAGTGCCAAAGACTATGTTTCTTTCATATTGATATAATATAAATTATGTGACCCTCCACGACTAAAGTCGCAAAATAAAATTTCTCACATTTTGGTATATTTATAAAGAGCTGCCATTTAATTTAAACATGATGTAAAAAAATACCTGTTTTGTTAAGAAGTTATGAGCATTTGAACCACGCAACCGTCGAGAGGTAAAAATGCGGGAAAACACGATTTAATATTGCTGAGAATTTTCATGGTGCAAGTGCGTCGCCATGGTAACGAAGCGTCTTTCAGAGCTGACAGCATAACCCGAACCATGACCCGTTGTAAATGCCTTCCAAATGGCTAAACTTGTAAACACAGAATCTCGTGAAAGCTCTGTTCCCGCTCTTTACAGTGATACCTTTTATTGATAAATCGCATACGGGTATGTACCCATATACTAAGCGTTTACAGCCACAATATTCTGGAGAAATTAAACTAGTGAAGCATGTATTTGTATTGAGATTCTTATACTTTCCAAAACGTTTTTTAATTTATCTATTTTTTTTCGCCTCTTAGTCGATCAGGTAGGATAGAGTTTACAGCAGCTGATGGGGATTTCAGTATGCTGTACAGAGTGGAGGTTTGTCCCGTATGAACACCACATTCAAGATATTAAAGCTACCTCTATTGCTGGGTCTTATCATGCATTGACTACGAGCCTATAGAACTACGTAGAAGTACATGTGCATACACAGACAACAGGTTCAGTTAATGATGCATGCAGGTAAATAATTATATACACGTTATGTAACTGTTTATTGTATTCATCATAAAATACAATGGTCAGTACAAAATAGCAGTAAAAAGAAAATAACAATAAAGAAACTATGTGACATTAATCAGACATTGGACATACAAAATTAATCTTTGCTATTAGACTATTAGTACTTATTTTTCTCGGAATCCTATCTTGTATTATCAGGAATTTATTTCCAGCGGAAGTGCATACTTATGTAATGTACTTTTGTACAAAACAAAATTGCTCTGAATGATTTGTGTGGCAATGCTCTTTCCTAAAACTACGTTATCTTGTTGTCTCTCGACGCAGTATCTCTAATAAATCACAAAAAAATAATTGCTCCTCGCAGTAGCATCGTTGATTGCGTTGTAGCAATCCCAGGCTCATGAAATGAATACCGAATAGCATACACCAGGCATCCGAACGATTAAGTATAATAATATTATACGGAGTAATAGTGAATGATAAATACGGTTTCTTGGAGAAGGTTATTTTTCACTTCGTTTGCAATGCTGTCTATATTAGACCCAAGGGCAACAATTATAGGCGAAAATGCCACGATGCACTTATTACACTGGCATTTTGGAAGGCATACTTCCTCCTGGTGCGAATATCTTCAAACAAGATTAAGCCAAGAAGAGTGTCTCTCGGGCAAGTCTCTCTTGTCAGATGCCTCCTTGTGGAAATATTATCTGTTTAACACAGCAGCTCTACTCCTCATTTTTTGCCTACCTAGCTACCCTACCAATTGCGGAAGCTTCGAAGAGATGTTTTGGCATTGTATCATCGGTTTCCATACCAGCTGATTCACCAAGTTTCATTTCATTTATTACATTTAAAAACGCATTTTCAGCAATATCAAAGAACATTCAAATGCGCTACGTACATGACATATGCTTTGCTGTGAATGATTGAGGCGTAACTAAATTACTAATGTATATACAAAGTAGATATGGCTGTTGTAGAAACTTTGCTATGAGATAGATACGAAATGTTTTCCTGCCTTTTTTTTATCTAATAATGGTTTCGTTCACTCTATTGCATGCCTTATCTAAGTCTGTAAATATAGCAATATTTCCCGTCTGTAGGATTTCGATGAGGCACAATCTGCACACTACGCCCTTATACCCACATATAGTGAGCCAACGGTGCTCGGTTTCTACAAATGTCTTTGAGAAAATCGATGACGCGTGGTTCACAATGACAAACCTTCGGCCGAGATCGGCGAAGATCTATAATCCCGCTCTCTTTTGATAGACCAGTGACATGGTAGCCAGAATATGACATATTCAGTCATAATACATTGACTGCTGCATTATGCTCTCCAGAGTCTTTTTAGAGTCTATGGCAATGAAGCTACATATTGAAATTATTAATTTTGCATTAACGAACGATCCGTACATGGAGCAGCACCCCTTTGTCTGAATGAATTTCATAGAAATTTCACAAAACGTATTCTATGGTAAGAATGTGGGCTGTTAAGCACCAGCTAATAGAATGCATATCATTTCATATGACGCACATGGTATCCGAGAAAACTTACATTCACACAACTATGACAGCCTGTTTTATTATCCTGACATAAATACCCTGTCACCGAATGGCCATGATTCATGAGAGGCTTTGTTCAGATGAATCTAATTATATATCAGCTTTATGTCACAAACAGCAGGCAGAAGAATTGGACAAGTACGTCTAATTGTAAATACAAGGATTAACCCATAATATTATAATGGCTATTGCATGATACTCAGTCAGAAACAAAGTTTATTCTGTATTATTTGCATATACATGTATGAGATAACACGTTGGTTCCATTGATTAGTAATTGCATGACTCTAGAATTGGTACTCGCATCAAAAAAACTCTAATCCGCCCAATGAATTGCTTGCATCAACGGATTCGCGCCTTGCTGTCTTTGTTCCGACTAATGCATCTGTCTCACAACATCTGATTATCACACGACTGAGATGGTGAAGATTGCCTTGGGTGTGCATCCTTGATTATCGGTATTTTTATATATAATTGCATCTGTAAGACATCCCAAGAGAACATGTCACATGTCAAAGAGAAAAAACAAAAAACAAACAAACAAACAAACAAGATGGGGGTGCCACTCCTTTCTATCCAGGGTAGTGAAGCAGGAGTTAAGTGCCTTACCCAAGGACACAAGGTTGGTGGCTGGGTTCGAACCTCCCGTGGCCAGCAGCAAGCCCTTTCGAGGCGAGCCGGCTAACCACTCGGCCACCACCTCTCCTTAATCAATTCTTAAATCAAAGTTAAAACATCCTAAGATCCTTACGGACTTAAGTTCATTAGCTAACGGACATAAGTCCATTACCAAATCGCCTCCTCGCTTCGAATATTCAAAGTGCCTTATAATAGCGATTGTCGCACATTGATCGGGATGCATTTCAGTTCGTGAAAAGCTTACAAGTGATTATGTCGGCCTGCTGCCAACAGGCCTAAAGACAACTTAACGAATTTTCATTTAAAAATCGTGCTTAAGTCCATTAGGCGTTATACGACAAGCCAAGTCGTGTTAACAAAATTTGATTTAAAAATCGGGCCCAGAATTGAGATGGTATTGTTGATATAACGTTCTTCGGATATTTTCTGTAGCATTTGGCATATAGCAACGCTGAGTGCTACGAGCATCGCACACACCTGGGCATCGTCATTGAGCATTACCGCAAACAGCATATTCGTCAGATTTACAACCTTTAGCTAAATCTGATGTGCAATTGTGTAATCGAAGAAAAATGAGAAATCAAATCACTAACCTGCGATTAAGAGGTGCAGAGACTGCCCAAAAGAAAAGTTCCTGTTTTCATAAACATGGTACAGGATATGCATGCGCCTCTCTATATCAATGGACATGCCCTCAATGAATAGTATATTGTGTAAACTCTAAGCGGAGATACTCTATAGCATATGGATTGATCGCTCACATTGGTATAATGTTGCCGAAGTTCGTTATGATAGCGACGAGATTCAAAGCGACTGAATACTTCCGGTTATCAATAATCACGGCTTGAAGAATAGGTCGAGATCAAGAGCAACAACAAATTGACAGCTTTCTAGCAGCAAAGTGGGAATTATCAGTGGCCTTTAGATGAACCATTTATGAACTTTTTGAGTGAAGATTTGGAGCCAAAGTACGACGAGATCTTTTAAGAGTCAGCTCTCATCTGCAGTAATTGATGCATTGAATATAATTTTAAAACAACAAATAGCGATTTCAAGAGAACAGCAAACTGATTGATGCGTGCAATCGAGATTATTTTTTTATATGGTTTTAATACAGTAAATTAAAACGCTTTAAATAAAAATTATAGTACGACTGTCCATGTCATTTGCATTCTATAATAATTGATAATTATGTATTGCAGTCGATTCTATCATCAATCCCTTTTAATACAATTTCAATTAAATTCGATTTCTGAACTTCATGGACACTACTTGCCTTGGGAAAGCAAAGCAAAGCAAGTAATTGCCATTTAAATGATTTGATGTGAGTGGTTTAAAAAAATCTTTACATCAATTCAATGCAAAATCTCATAAATACCAGTCATTCATGAATAGGCCTACAATTTTAAATGGAATCACAAGAGTATATGGATTGTGAACAAAGTGAAACTAAGGAACTCCAGTGTGATATATTGCAGCTTACTCATCAAATTTTATTTCACCATGAACATTTCAATATAATAAAACAGTTAAAAATAAACTATGAAAAATACTCATGAAAGGGAAGAGCCCTGAAGACAAAATTTCAGATAAAACAGTTTTTCAAATAAATAAAATATACAGTTAGTGCTCCTAAAAAAAGTTTTAGTAAATAGAATGGAAAAATAAGAATAGGTAAGTAAACAAGCCATTTCCTCCTCTTCATTGGACTGGATGGCAATAAGACACTATTGGTTCTTCTTTTGGCACCCAGTGTTCCAACAAACTATTAACTTGCAGTACAGGATATTTCTGGATATGTTTTCCAGGTGTAACTGCGATTGGAAAAGGTATCACATTTCATTACTGATCAAAATTAATAATTATTACCTGAGGCAATTAAATAATGATGTTTGGTATGCTACATCGTAATGGAGCAGTCGATCAGTCCCAGGAAAATTGCTAAACATCTCATGATCTGTGAAAGAATATGTTATGAGGAAGCTGATCAAATATATCGCTTAAATTTGAATTCATACTCACCAGTACTCACAAGGCGGGCATAATTATTTACTTTCATTCCACGAGCAAATACTTCTATAAGGCAATTGCGTCTCATTAACCACTATATGAATTCCTGAAAATATAATACTTTTTTGGGCCTCATGCACGAATAATATTATATGATTTCACTGTGTTTTTTATTTTTATGTTTTATTTATTTATTTATTTTTCTTAAAAATAGAATACACACAAATAATCTATCAGCCACATTATAGGGAATGCATTTTATGCATTGGGTCAACAATGTAAAACAATTATTCAATTACTGTTAATTTTGCTATATAATATTTTAATAAGTAAAACACGCAAAGTTGTTTTCTCGTGATTAACTGACTTCATGATGATTAGCAATGTGATCTTTACCTATGCATATATGGCTTAATTAATTCAATCTCCTCAATCATCAAACATATGAGAGCTGATGTTGAGAAAGCCGTGCAAGGCAGACAGATCGAGTCCCAACAATTTATCCCTTTTCTAGTAGTGAAGTGGATATTCATGAAAGACCTGCTTATCCTAACATCCTTGAAATCCCCAGCCAGCGGTCTGAGGTCTAGATAATAAAATGAAGCTTGAAGTCAGAAAACTATTGAAAGTTTGTTGATTAGCGAACTTACAGCCACTAATAACGGAGTCGAGAAAGAAGTTAAATCTCTGCACAGAACACTTCATTGAGGGGTGAGAATCGGAGACGGTCACTTAATTGTATTTTGTTATGTTCATGCTGATGTTGAATACTCCGTTTGGAGGGTTCTGAAAGTTAGGATTAAAGCACAAATTGCGGGCGTTTATACTTCGAATCACACTCACCTCGTTTGAATCTGATGACCTGCTCAACTTCTCATGCCACGATAATAGGAACGCATCAGAAGTTCAGAAGAATGAAAGGTTTTTCGTTCCGCATTTACGACCAGCTGTTTGTTGCCAATGTTATTGAATGTAAATTCTATCAACCGAAAATAAATTTTATCCTTATTCGATGCGTTATGAACTTAGCGAACTACGAGCAACTTTTTCTGTGAGCTATCAATCCATGCAGAGTATCTCTGCTCTAAGGCCAGTGTTAAGGTCGTGACTAAGACGTTGATATCATGCGCAATAGCGAACACTGAGTTGATGCCATTCAACTGCTGTAGTATAGGACCACAGACCACGCATGACACTCGAAACCCCGGCACGCAATCAAGCGTATCGGTAAAGCGGCGGAAAAGTGGTGCAGAGGCATTTCGTTCCGCCGTTGAAGTAGGGCTTGACTTAAAATTCTTTCATAAACAAGTAGAGTTTTTGCTGCAAATACTTTGCATTATGATTTGATCCTGAAGTTTCGAAAGCATGAAGAGTGTTAATTACAATGCATGTGGTTACAAATAAATTTCCAATGCCGAAGAAAAGTACAATATAGACGAAAGAGGTCAAGATAAAGGTTATTTAGCTTTATTTGAATACTTAAATGACATGAACTATTGATTAGAAATATCTATGAATTTTGCAAGTTATACTCACTCAGTCACAAATCAAGTTTAACAGTATTTTGACGGCAATATTAAGTCACTAAATAGTGTGGTGTGATGAATAAAAAAATGCCTAACATTTCTTTGATAACTCTTCGCAGGGCAATAGACAGCCTTTGAATTTCAAAGCTATGTCGTTTTCATTCATCAGCTCTCAACGCAGATTCACTGGCGCCGCTAGAGGAAAACATGTATAACATTTTCTTTTCATAACAAAGCTCTGTCTCGGAAGTTGGTGCTTTATTGGCGATAAATTCATAAACGACCAGATTGCCATATTGCAACCTGAAACAAAAAGGTGCAGTAACTTCATCTATTTATTTAATTATACAGTGCAAAATTATCAATGCCGATCAAATTAAGTTTGTCAGAGGCTTTCCTCCAACGAACCGAATCAACGGAATAGTCATATGAGCGACCAATTAAACGGTAGAGTAATTTATATGTTAATGACTGGATTACGTCGTTACAAGACGGCATTTTTAATGCTTGAACATCATTGAGTCAGAGCAAGACTATTTGGAATCCAAATTAATTGAAACAGGGGGATTAACAAAATAGATTCTGTTTCCTGCCAATTGCGTTGGTGTTGTTATGGGCATCCACTAATGGGCGATGGTCCGTGAAAATGGGAAAATTGCGGCCCTCCAGTAGGAAACGAAAATGACGTACGGCGAGATAAACGGCTAAAAGTTCCCGATCGAAAGCACTATATTTTTTTTCTGCGTTGGTCGCTGGCGACTGAAGAAAGATAACGGTTGCCAGCCGCGATCAGTCAGTTGCTCTAATGACGCTCCGACCCCTAATTCAGAGGCATCGGTAGATAAAGCAATGCATGCATCGGGTAACTGATGGCCAAGGAGAGTTGCGTTTGCTAATGAGTTTTTTTACCGTGGCGAAAGAGGTTAACATCTTGGGCGTCCATTCAAGCACGTGGTTCTGGCGCTTTCCTCGCATTGAGTTGTAAAGAGGCTGCATTATGGATGCACATCGAGGGATGAAACGATGATAATAATTGATCATCCCGAGGAATCGCTTCAAATCCTTAACTGCTGATGGGCGCGCGAAATCCTTAATGACATCAATTTTGATGGGGCGTGGGTAGCATCCTTCAGCAGAGATGCGATGACCCAGAAAATCAATTTCTGAAGAGCCAAATTCGCACTTTTTTAGTCGCACTATCAGCGAATTTGTTTGCAATCTTCTAAAAACTTCTTCTAGGTGCTTCAGGTGCTGCTCGGCGGATCGGCTGGCGATCAGTATATCATCCAAGTACGTGAAAACAAATGCAAATCCTGCAATATCCTATCCATCAGCCTCCGGAAAGTTTGTCCTGCATTTCGCAAACCGAATGTCAATCGGAGGAATTCCCATAGGCCGAAAGGCGTGATAATTGCAGTCTTGGGAATGTCTTGGGGATCGACCGGCACTTGATGATATCCTCTGATTAAATCGATTTTCGAGAAAATTGTACAAGCGGCAAGTCGCGCCGAGAAATCGTTGATATGAGGAATGGGATATCGATCAGGCTGCGACACTGCATTCAAACGACTGTAATCACCGCACGGTCTCCAGCCGTTACCTTTTTTAACCATATGAAGTGGAGATGACCATGGGCTGCTAGACTTGCGCACGATGCCCATGCGCTCCATCTCCATAAACTCGTTCTTTGCGCTCTGCAGCTTGTCCGGGGACAGCCTTCGAGCCTTTGAATGCACAGGGCGTCCTAATGTTGGGATGTGGTGATGTAATCCATGTCCAGGTGTAGAAAGGATGAAGGTGGGATTGAGGAGCTCCGGAAAATGCTGGTGCAGCAGGAGACTGTAGGGGTCAGCTGAGGACACGACGGGAGCAAGAGTGGCTGATGCGTGTGAGTTGCGAGCGGCGCATTCATAAGAATGAAAAGTGTGTGCATCAATGAGGCGTTGACCGCTGATGTCTACGAGGAGGTGGTGTCGGCGAAGAAAATCCGCACCGAGAAGGGGGCGTCGAACGTCTGCCAGCACAAACTGTGCTGTGAAATTACGTCCTCCGAATACCACCTGAGTAGTCCTTGTACCGTATGAAGGGATGGGGGTTCCATTTGCTGCTTGGAGCTGTCGAGCAGAGGAAATGTTTTTATGCAGAGATTTGTGGGCTGCCATGGCAGGTAGAATAGATACCTGCGCCCCTGTGTCTATCAGGAATTTCTTTCCTGAGAGTTCATCGCACACGAGTAACTGAGGCAGCTACTCCGGACCAACAGCTCTCACTGCTGCTGGTCCGATTTGGCGTTTCCCGGCCTCCACGCGCAGGGTTGTTGACACTTTGTTGCCTTCGGTCCAAAGCGTGAATGATAGAAACACAGCTTCCGTGCAGAGTTAGAGATGCGATCCACAAGTGTGTCGGCTTTCGTTGCGATGTGAATCGCGGGTTGTTGTGGGCGGCCTGATAGGAAAATCCTATCAGCTTCGGCAGCTAATGTGGCCATATCTGTTGCTGTAGAGTATGATAAAGTTGCTCTGACGTAGTCTGGTAGAATCTTGAAGAAGTGAAAACGGAACACGAGTCCGCCCTCATTGTTCCCAAGAAGGTAGAGCATATGGTCCATCATCTCTGATGGCTTCCTGTCGCCAAGGTTGGTGATGGCGTTAATAGCGACAGCGCGCTCATAGTCAGTAAGACCGTATTTAGCAAGCAACGCCTGCTTCAAAGCGGTGTAGGGGGTAGCGGCGGGAGGGTTATGCAGGGTGTTGGAAAGCCTGGCTGCGACGTCTGAGTTGAGGACAGCAACCACATGATAAAACCTGGTTGTTTTGTTTGTAATACCACGAATGGTAAATTGGGCTTCCACTTGTTGAAACCACGATTCGATGTCTCCGGCCCATGGCGGCGGCAGTTTCAGCGAGATCATCGAAACAGCGTCCGAGACGGTTGAGCTGGATTTTGAGTTACTTGCTTGTTTCTCCATGTCAGGGGTCACCAGTTGTAGGGATCACAGGTTGAGAAAAATAGAGACAACCGAGGATCTCAATACAGAATAACTGATCTTTATTGCACAGGTAAGCGTTTATATATTGTAGTGTGATAATGAAGCGATTGAGTGGATGTGCGATTGAGTAGATGTGTGATTGAGCAGATGAGCGAGTTTGTCATAATGTGGCACTGCTACATTGTTAAGCATACTCTCATGATAATTGTTGAGTCGTTTGATAAAGTTCTTCTGTTTTGTATAATGACTTGCACACAATAACACCTAATATTATTACTAAGTTACTGATCTAGTAACCACAAATGGGCCAGTGCGCCATACTTGTCTAAATGCATAGCCTCAGCACAAAAACATGTGCATATCATATAATAACACGATGCTTCAGTCATAGTATTACTTGGCTAATCAGTGTGGAACAAATGATTAAACCGACAAGAAATCAGCAACGATATTCAAAGATTAAATTCCACAACTTTAAAGTTGCCATGAACTCTCATGATCCGCTTGAATATAAAAATAACGCCTATTGAAACGATTTGTAACGCATGAACATGGCTCAGTGCACAAGGCTCAACAAGTCTTCAGAAACTGCCTGAAAACAACATTTCCATAAATGACCCAGATTATTAAAAACTATTTCGATGCATAGTTGCTGGATATATGAATAGCTCTTTAATTTAATGAGACTTGAGTGTGAGAGTTGAGTGAATATCTCGCGATATTTCGTCATTATTTTCTTGACTCAACAATCTAACCCAGCTGGATAGCATGTGAAACTTCCTGTTGCAAGTAACTCAACAATCTAACGCATCAGGATGACTTAATCCATCTGCGAGGCCAAAATTACAATTGAATGCTTTATCTATATTTTATCATATCTCTGTATAGGACTCTTGATTCAACGGCATTTGAACACCGACCAAACCAAGCTGCTGATTAATATTCGTATCAGCAGTCAATGACAGGAGATGCGGCTACTTATTGTACACCGGGGTTAAAATATTATTGGTTAATTGGTCTATCCTCGAATTGAAAGCTTGCAACTGGACCGCAAGTCAAATGTGTAGATTGACAATAGATGATGCAGACAAATTCCGGATTCCTTCAGGAAGTGCAACGAATTTCCGAGGTCAGAATTAAACACCGATGAGATTGTGTGCGATAAAAATGCACCTCACGTTGTCGGGTTTCTCAGAGTCTCCGGCGAAAACAATTCCTAGAAGAAACAAAGTAATTGACAAATCCTTTTTGACTGTTGGCTCCAGAATTAACCTTTTTCGAGGAAGAAAGTTCATATATTCTTGAATCATACACATTACAGTTTATATAATCATTCAGATGAAAGTAGTCTTCTGGCTTCCAGAGCTAAGCAACTCGAGTACTTGTAATAACCGTAGCTCAATATAGTGACGAAGAATTAGGCAATTTTCCAATTTTCACAGCATGTTTTCCATTTTACTCAGGAACTCTGAAGTGCTTCAGTAGGAGTTCTTTTGTTTTCAAGAGGATATGACCTCTGGTCTAAAAGCTTTTTAGGTGAATATTCTGCTTGAGTGACAGTCTGTCAGAATTTATTAGTCAGCACGAAACAGTTCAGAGAAGAAAACAGAATACCCCGCTTAATTAAGAAACCTTGGAGCGGAATTGTCTCTCATGTATAATTCTCTCTAAACCTCTAGGGAGCTAGCGGCTACTGCTAGGCTGTACTTATATAGTTAATAAGCCTACGCACAAAATGAGATTAAGATATATATCCTCTTAGGAATTGAAATCCATTCCCATTTTCCTTTTACCAATTAGAGTGGAATTTCTAGTAATTCCTTGGTTTGCATCCCCTTAATTTTCTGCCTGTTTTATTTGCGGAATATCTCTCAGGTATAACATATACACGTAGTTCGAATCTGAAAATAGCCTGGTTCTCAATTAAATATGTAATTGTATTTTTTTTAAACAAAGGTTCTTTAAACAAAGGTTTTTTAAACAAAGGTTTTGTTGGCCAATGGTTTGATGGATTGAAAATTCCGTCCAAAACCATGGACCTTCATGGTATACAAGGCGGTTAAAATCAATATTAGTAATATTTCACGCTATGATCACATAATGTGGAGCCAGATAACCGAACTCGATTTCGTCTCGTCAGTTATTTGGCTCCACATTCACTTGAACATGATCAACCCTAGCATAATCATCTCTTTCCCGTGACCTATCCCTTAATTAATTACTGCATGGCACCAGAAATCCAAAACTGCATTTCACACACTGACGAGTCCGGGGCCTTTTAATTGAATCATAAGACCCGTAAATTATTAGAATCACTCGGTACAATGGATTTTGAGCTGGTTTTAACTGAATCTAATTATTCTCAGGCTCAATTAAGCTCATTATAATTTAATTCCACTCATTCACATTGACTGAGAGCGAAGCAAGATCTTAAGTCTGTTACGGTCACATGGCTTTAATTAACACTTACATGATGTTTAAGTCTAGTATAGCTCTATAAACTATGGCAATGTATTATACTTTTGGGACAGAGAATACACGAACATACATCCATCGCTGATGGCTGACAAGTACCAAATGACCCCTACTATTACAAACAGTCCATTCGCATTAAAGATACAAAGTTCACACCGATAAACTGATACCATCAGCAGAAGTCCTTCCAAATATACATGTAGATCCATACTTTACATGCTAAACTGAAGGCTTCCACTCATCCACAAACCCAGCATATAAATACACACATTTCCAATCCAACTAACAGAGACAGAGACAGAGCAGACATAGTCCATTCAACCACAGCCACCAGTCTCCAAGACAACACCAACAGACCCCGAGATCCTCCTGCGATCAGTAATCGTTATAATTGGCTGTCAAGTACCATTAAAGTCTATACGTTGCAAACAGACATCGCCCTTGTTGTTCCGGAGTACCTCCGGGTATCTTCAGCTGTGTCCGAGAATAAATGTAGAAGTGGAGTCGCTACAAAGTCGACATTATATGCATGATCTGCTCCATCTGTAAATTTAACAATAATATGCACTGCGTGTCGATTGGAGGTTAGGTTCTGTTATATTTTTCTAAGCGCACTATATTTGAAATGTGTTGTCGTTGCTCGATAAACCACGTGACTAAGCCTTAGTTGCCTCAGGATTCCGAGGTTAAATAAGCCTGCAATACAAGAAAAGCAAGACAAGGATTAGACAAATTCATTTTTTGTTGTTGTGAGAATGGCGAAAACACGCATTTTTAACAAGGGGATAATTGTTATTCTTGTTGTGATATTGACTCTGTTTGTCTTGTTATTGGAATTACACGTGAGTTTTTATTTATGTGGCACATGCATGCATGGTAATTCAAGCTTTCATTTACAAGAATACCATTTCGTTCATTAAACTGTCATAAGAATTAGACACAGAGTATAATTTTCCACCTCTGTTGACCTTTAAAGAGGACCTCTGGTTGTTTTGGGATGCATGTAGAAGAAGAATAATAATAATTTTATTTTCAAAACAAAAACAGAAATAAAGTGCAAATAGTACAGATGACGAAAAATAAGAAGTTTTGATCAGGGGAGAGACCCTGGCAAGTATATATATATATATATATATATATATATATATATATATATATATATATATATATATATATATATATATATATATATATATATATATATATATACGTAGTAACGGATGATATAAGATGCATCCCCTACGACCAATATCCGGGTGTTTTATACACGTATATCGAACCCATGCGCTTGTGATGTATGTCATAACGAAAGGAAGCTTTAAATGAATAGTTCTTTCAGTAGATCGATTTGGTAAAAGAGATCGACCGCGAATATTAAATTCATATGATCCTACCCAGTCTGCGCTTGACAGTGAAGTTCGAAACCTGAAAATTCGCGGAAATCGTGTAAAATGTTGATGCCTGAGGTACTGTAATTATTGCAACCACATTCCTGTATATAGTGCCTCTTGGGAGCAATAGAGAAACACTCCCACTTCAATTGGACCATCCCAGCGACTTTTTGTTGTTTGTTTACGTTAATGTCCCGGAATAACCCTACAAGTATATAATTTTCATAGCAGCTAATCATTGTATTTCGTTGTCTCTATTCATCAGAATGCGGACAAGAGCCCCACTGTGCCTCCTCCAGCGGTGTATTTCCCGTTACGTCACAGGGACCCGGTCATTCGGGTTCTGGTGTGGACGTCCTTGATGGTCCACAGGGACGCTCAATCCATGTCCAGATTGACCATCCCGATGACGAGATGCTATGATGAAGGCCAACTGGATCATCGCTTTGAATGTACCTTCACAAGGAACCACGATGAGCTAGACACTTCTTACGCCATTCTGATCCGTGGGCGGTATATTCCAAAACATGACATGCCTCCAAAGCTTCCTCACCAGAAGTGAATTTTTTTTTAAATGGAACCGCCGCATAAAACGTGGATATATGTCAATCTCACGCAGTACAACGGAATGTTCAACCTTACGTCCACCTACGCCTGGGATTCTAATATTCCAATCTGGCCAAGGAGAAATTGCGTTCGAGACGAAAGGAAGTTCCAAGAATTGGAGAACGTGAATTTTGCTTCCATGAAAAGGAGTGATGTGGCAGTCACGTGGTTTGCTAGCGTTTGCTCCACGCAAAGCGATCGTCAAAATTACGTCACGGAGCTACAGAAGTACATCGATGTCGATGTGTACGGTGCGTGTGGAAACAAAACTTGCGAGTCAGATGACAGCGAACAAGTCTTGCTGAACGATACGAATAGCTGCAAGTTTTACCTAGCATTTGAGAACAGCATTTGCGAAGACTGTGTAACTGAAAAACTCTTGAAAGTTCTGGAACTGAATATCGCTGTGGTGGTGATGGGAGGCGTGAATTATGGAGATATTCTACCCAAGGATTCTTTCATTGATGTTCTGGATTACTCTTCACCCAAGCGTCTGGCGCAATACATGAATTATCTGGATAAGAATGACGATGCTTATAATGCCATGGTGAGGCGAAAAGCTTCTCTCCGATGCGAGGATGCTGGTAGCAGTCCGATCCTAGGCTGCAGCATCTGTAGAATTCTCCACCAAACTAAACATCAACAGAGTGTTGTTCATGCCCTGTATGATTTCTGGGGAAGCAAGCGGTGTACGTATCCCAAGTTGTACCACAGAAACAAAGCTCCCGATGACTTCGGCTTTGATTTAAGCACCGTTAAATTTTTTTCTTGAAAAATGACACGTATTTTACGAGAGCTGCTGAAAAATCTGCTCAGACGACGACTCGCATTGTTAACAATGCTGAGTTACTTTTATGACACCACAACGGTATGGAATCGAACGCGAGATGAAAGCGAGACTATTCATTTTATAATCTCATATTTGACGTGCAAATGAATTAGCTCATATTAGGCGTAATGTCTAAAACTAATTATGTCAATCAAAAGGCGTATTTGTCTTTTGGGTCGCATTCTCTATAATCAGTTACTATAGTTCAAAACAATAAGGGCTTTCTTTAACTTAATGGTATAATTTTCATGTAAATGGCTGGGCTATGAAGATGTACAATATACATACCTACGAATTTAGAGTAATAGACCTGCATAATATTATTATAAACATTTCTTCAGACAATAAATATGCAGGTAAAAGATTTCCCAATTCTTGGATTGATTGATTGATTTCTTTTTTATTTGTCAAAGAATATTCAGAATGACAATGATATACAATACAATACAATTTCGGGCACAAACCGAAAGGCCGAAGCCTGTACTGGCGGGGTGCCCCATCCCCAACAATGACCATGTTTTCGGAGTAAAATTTGGAAAAGAAAAAAAGAAAAGAAAGAAAGAATAGAAAGAATAGAAGGCATTAGGGCAAAAATAATCATTTTGTAAGAAAACATAATAAAAGTACGATTGAATGAAGTGTGACGTGACAGATAATCTCCCGATGTCGATCGAGGAATATAACTTAAAAGATAGCTTCGCGGGGATGAGCTAACGTGATGACTGCTTTTACTATTGCTTGCTGGCTATTTGCACTTCTTTGGCTGTTTACGCTTCTCGGGTGAAATCGTGATGCTGGGATGTGTATATGTATATTATATATGAGTTAAAATTTGTCAAAATTATATTTTTGTGTCCCATCCATGGTTCTGATTGAATCGTGGAGTCTCAGTACGTCCCAGCCATATATATTTCCCAGAATTCGGCATAAACAAATTAGCACTGAGCGAGTTTGGTCGAACATCGACGTCAGCCCAATTGTACTTTGCACGAATGACTATCAGGTTCTGACAGATGTACTCTCCAGCCATCACTGTTCACGATTCCAATTTTGCTATCAGCAAGCTCGACAGAGAGCTAATAACACAATTGATAAACTGTCCCCTACGTCAACTGGCTTCGTGTGTCTCTCACTTAAACGAAACTAATCATGGAATATCCTCTCAATATTTTGAGAAAAAAAAAATAATGCGTCAATTTTTTTTATCGTTCGTGTATTTGATTGATACAAGAAGGGCATGGAGTTAATTTTTTTTTTTTCCATATCATCGATCATAAAGGTTTTATGACGAGCAGGTGCACCCAGCAATCAGGTTAATTGTGTATACAGTCTGATGTTGTTCAGAAAAGCAACGCCCTCTTAAAGAATTGTATTCATTTCATGATGTGCTGTTTAAATTATCTGGCATTGCATCACCTCAAGTATTGGTATCCAATCAGTGTGCGCGTGACAATAGTTATGTTAATCAGGTACCAATCCGAATAACACCATTTTAACACGATTTGTTTCTTGTGGCATTTAGAAGGCGTCTGAATGTGCAAGAATCGCGGTCATTGATTTGATACAACTATATTGTTCTGCCGCTTTCTCTTCTCCTTGTTAATACATTGACGAATCTCTGGAGGAAGCAAGCAAATTCTGTTGAACGGTTTGGGACCTAGGGGTTTACGAAGCACAACAGGAAGTAGGACAGAAGCAAGTGGACCGCAGATGCATTCGTGGATAACACAGTCCATTGGGAGATGGAATGGCCTTGACCATTGTCCGAATAATAAAAAGACCGGTCAACCCCATGTGCCGGTTGTGGTCTGTTGAATTGGCGAGGAATTGAATAATTGAAGAATAGCGTGGCTTTGACAGAATTGACCTACTTTTATGAAGAATGGCAGCTTGGGATTGCAAATGGAGGGATTCGTCGTAAACTATATGAGGAATTCAAATCACCGAGGTATGCTCTCGATGAGCCGAATGACATGAATTGCGAGGAGATATCTAAGACAGGCAATCATAAATCAAATCCCAAGCGTCGGTCGCGATGGAAGCCCAATTGGGAAATGGATGAGCAGATTTTCACCTGGATTCAACTCTGATCTGAATGTTATGAAGCCGTTCAATACATGTTATCAATTTGCGTTATCAGTTCGCTTTTGTTTATTTGTTGTTGCGTTTACTAATGTGTGTGCAAATGCGCTCTCACATGTCAACCTTAATTGTTGCTTCAGAAAATAAAATATATCCATCCATCTGAACTCCTCCAATCTAGTATAATCTACGAGAAAAAAAAAGAATGGTATTGTAGCATTATGTTTACAATATGTCATAAACACATTGATAGACAAAGAGGTGTGTCAATTGCATAAGCTTCGCCCAATAATTGTTTTGGTCAGAAATTTGTCGGAATATACAAATCTGATGGTCTGCATATAAACATAATGGTTTTCTGGGAACGTCGGGCCTTCCATCAATCAAGGTCTTGCATCCATAGCAGGTTGGGTGTGGTTGATGGCAGACGCTTTATTGGCCGTGATGGGGGCTTCAGACGGACGAATCATTAATATTAATTAATATTTATTATGTATAATTATATATTTTGAAGATAAATGTTCGATTATGAGCGCCTTCACAATTCGATAAATGGACAGTGAATGCACTTCTTACTTGGTAAGCTGGGTATTGGTACGTTATGCCGTAAAATGGATAACAGTGAGTGAGTGAGTGAGTGAGTGATTGGGGTTTTACGGCTCCACCCAACCCGTTCGGGTGATACGGGCGCCAGAACAGAAGGCCCGGGACCGGGGTTTCCCCCTACTCTTATCGATAAATCCCAAGGGTTCTTTATCCTGCATACCACCATAGACAGTAGTACACAGCGCCCGGCCTTGTTACGCAGTTGGGCAGCACTGCAGAGTCACCGAAGAATTACAATTGTAATTCACAATCATAACGCCCGTGGCCTGATCGGGTCTCGAACCCGGGACCTCGACCCCCAAGAATGGATAACCCACGTGTAAAGGAAGTCAACAGACTCAAGGTTGTGGCGAATATTCTAGGCGTTCTATGACATCTCAACTGGCATGGCACCATATATCATGGTGGCAAGGAGGACAGAGCTTTGAATCTTAGTTTGGGTTGCTGACGAGAAATTAGTAGGACATTTGCCATTTCAAGTAGAGAAGTATTGTAATCTGTCAAGGTTTTCTAATCTGAAAATCCATAGCACCAAAATAAACATCTAGACCTATACGCCTTTGGGTGCCAGCCAAGGTATAACTTATAAAACGCATCCCAAATGAATGTATACTACACGTCGAAAAAGGAAGAACGAGCAACAGATATATTTTAATAATATAAATAACTCATATAAAATCACATCATTGTTTATTCAGATTGATTCTACAACATAACTATGAGGCAAATCTGGGGAATAAACAAAACTCGGCCTTAATTTCTTTGAAGGAAATAGTAAAAATATTTATTAACTCTGGGGAAAAAAATTCTCAGAATAAAATCAAAATCAAATAATTGATAGGCGCTGAAATTGAAATGACATTGAGGTTAATTTATTGATAAACTTATTCATTGATTAAGCGTGATGCACAACATCTAGCGGATTTTTCAAGTATTACATAATGTTTCGAAGCAACTGAATAAATACACAACTAGTGAGAGAAGGAATGACTTTGATATTGCGGCAAAAAAAAATATCCTTCTTGGGAACAGATAACATAATCATAAATTTATAATAATATAGAAAAAAAAAACAACTCACTTAAAATATCGGTGATAAAAGCGTTATCAAAGTGTACAAACTACGTCATTTGTTTCATTATGCAGTTCCGATCAACCCCACGTGGTTTCAAGTATATAATATAACAACAGCTGAATTTAAGAAAGAAATTTCAATGGAAAGCACCAACCACAGACAGAGAATGATATAACGTCCAATATGGTGATTAGAGAAAAAGGGCGATAGGGAGATCGAGAAAATGATCAGTACAAAAACACTTATCATCATTGCAAGGAAAATAAGTTGAATGATTAGTGTGGAAGGAATTCAATACAAAAAGGTGAGATTTGACTTGATGTGCATAAAGCATTGAACACAGAATTCATCTTCCACCACCTCCTTGGCATCACAGATTTGCTCAAAAGGAATATGTCGTTGGATGTAAGTCGACCTTGACTTACTTCTCTGGCACCTCAAAGCACGTGACTCTGGTCCTTTCATCGACACTCAGTATATACATGAGTGTGATCTCAATGCAAACCAAACATTGCCATGTTTCAAACTTGTTCAAGTTTTTCTTCCCTTGGGCCACATTCGTCGAACTCTCGGTTTGTTTTTGGAATCCAGAAAGGCCTCGGTATCTGTCCGGTTGGTATATGGTGAAGAAGAATACCCGGCTTCCCGTGGTTCAAAATTCCGATTCGGATAAGACATAGGAGGGGTCCTCATGTTGAAGTTGGTGTCTTTTTCTTAAATTGAAAATGGATATTAAAACGGTGTTTATGACGCCCGATACACATTCGTACCAGTGTCAGATTTGGTGGGTTTATCTTTCTTTTCTTTCGTACTTGATAACTTCATGAAATTCAACTTCTGCAGTGTACTTGATTTGCAGTCAGCTCGTTTCTTTTCCTGTATGTATATAACAATACGTATGAAACAGCAATGGTTATAAATAGGTGTGATCAATTTACCTGTGCGCTGATTACAGCGACAGCTCGGTGTCGAGTATGCAAAAGAAGTTTCCCGGCGTTGTTCCTCCACGATTTCTGAGCCTGATAAACATTCTCGTCGTCTGCCAGAATCCGCTTCTCAATTTTGTTTACGTTGTGTTTGTGTTTCGGGTCAAAGTTCAAAGTCAAATACAGCTCTTCCAGTAGCACGTGGTGGCGTGGATCTTGCCTTTCATCGGCCTTCCTTGATTTCATCATAGCCTGCATTTGAAGCAACAAAATCAATTGAGTGTTGATTTGTGATGTCATTGTTACAGACTTGTGTTATGATATCCTGCGCTGTACTCGTGCAAGGTGCTTGTAGAATGGTGTACGGTTGGTCTTCTGACACATTGAACACGCACACGAGGAACAGTTGTTCACTGGGACACTCCCAATCTCCAGACGATATTACGTCATTTCCAGTGCTTACCATATTCTCACGGAACTGAATGGTTTATATAATTATGAATACTAGTATATAATAATGTATTCCAATAACCCACTTGCTGTTCTCGGACCATATTTGTCAACCAGGTTCTTGTGCCCGGATCCTGAATTAGCAGGATGCATAATTTAGGAAACGATGGATACAATCATTCGGGTCCCGTGACTCACATTGTTCGTCTTCTTCAGTAGGAAGCGTCCGCTTCCTTTCCACTTGTTCTCAGCCAACATGACCTTCTCGTCCATGTCAAGAATTCTTTGTGATCCATCTCGTCGTTCTTCTCCGTCGCTTCGTTCCCACCCTTTCTGAACATCTTCGACCATCACAAAGTCCCTGACTCGTTCATCGTGTAGTCCAGCCTTTAGTAGGACCTGCGGCAGACAAACATTGCTTATACTTTTCACTAATTCATTGAAAACCACGGATATCCTAGAGCTTAATTTTTGACGATCTATCAGTGGACCCTTAGGACCCCTTTCGTGTATACATGACGTAGCTTGTAGTAATGATCAAACTTTTGGTACAAGTTCAAGTTGCTTACCAGGTGGATGGCTTCGCAAGCCGTAGTGTCCTGAGTGATGCTCACGCTGGTACCAGAATCCTCCGAAGGTAGTCCGTAGATGGTGATGCTGAATAGGCGACGCTTGTGTCGGATGGCTGGCAGACTGTTTAGGAACTGAAAGGGGATGATTGCGAGGTCAACACATGCCGATTATGTTGTTTTCGATGTGCCGTGAATCTGGATCGGTGAGTCTGAACCATGCATTGTCATCTGCAGCCATACCGATGGTGTCAAGCACACGTTATGATATTTGTCTTCATATGACGTTCCGAATATAAGAATTACATTATGATTTTTTTTTCACTTCTCAACGTCTTGTTTCGATTCTCATAATGTCCGTTGGGCGAGTATTCAGAACTTATTTCACTTTTATACTCCAAATTCAATTCAATTATGATACATCTAAACTTCACTATGTGTAGTGTGACTAACTTTGATAGTCAAAGGGAATGCATATAATTAATGAAAACGTGGCAACGTATTTACTATAGGTTGTTAATAATTTTAATCTAATCCGGTAGCTATGGCAAATTACCTTTTGCAAATTGAATACGTCTCATGCAAGTGCAAATATTACATCGTTCTGTACATGTACACCTGTATTATAATTATGTCAGCTACACGAATAGGATCAAGATGGACGAGATGATTTTAATCAAAGAATAAAATAAATGCAGATAAGTGCATATAACACTCAAGTGAGAATCAAAACAATGAAAGACAAAATGCAAAACGGGAACACACGCAAAAAAAATGGCTTCAAATCCGTGATTAAAAATAAAAAAAGAGAAAAAAAAAAAAAGAGAGAAAAAAAAAAGAGACTAGAATATTGCAAATAAAGTGTGACAGACATCAAGGACACATTTGTAACGATTTCGTAGCACTATTTGTCAGTCATGAACTTATAACTTAGTCGACATATAACCATCATCGGAGATCAAAACTCCGCTTGGCTTCGAGGGCTTTGCGTTTCCGACGACAAGTTTACTGAGTCGAGACCAGTTCTCCCTGGCTGAGCAAGAGGCAATACTTGACTTGTGATCGGAGCTGACATTTCCCGGGGCTGCAGCATTGAGCACTTTCTGGAAGTTATCAACTTCATCCAGTGACGAATTCTTCCGGATGACACGAATGTTTCCCATCGATCTCGTCCGTTGAATCTTGACATTGACGTTTATTCCAATATGGGAGGAGTACGTCGCCATTTCTCTGATGTTGTATGATTTCTGGTCTTCCTCGGATTTGTCTCCAATTAGATCCACTGAGTTTACACTAGCATACCTCCGTACTCTTTCTGGTTGCCTGGGTAACCTTTCCAAAACATGAGGACACGGTTGGTTGGTCATTTCAGTATAGCTTGAGGTTCGCCAAGTTGCAACTGGTTTCAAACCTAGCTTGTAACACTTGAGACAAATTTGATTATTCGTATTGAACGTGGGACTAATCACACCACATCGCCGCATGTTTTGGTAAGAATGGCGACGGGGGTCAGCTCTGTTTCTCATCTCGACGCCAATGTTGGCCATCGGAGGCACCTCTGGAGATATCGGCGTCGGAGATCTACTTTCATCAGACATCGATTCGAGATCAAAACACGAAGGATGCAACTCGTGGTAAGAAGAAGCCCCCCGATCTATTGGATGCAGGAAGCCCCGTTCGGGCAGTGACAACTTCTTCACCCGACTCTGCTCGTCACCCCCCTCAAATTTCTTCTTTAGTTGCTGGATTTTGACGCTGCTGCATAGTCCACTTGGGTCTGCTTTAGATCCAGAAGAAGCTGAATATTTTTTGTACCGACCCAAAGTCATTGTCCTGTTGTCTATGGAAGACATGGAATGGTCTGGAGTGTGTTGTGTTCGAGGATTGTCCTCACTGGTATCAGCAGTGACCACCACGTCTGGGATGCCTGGTGGAATAGTTGGAATGATTTCCTCCCCAGCAGGGATCTTGTCATCGTCATCTTTCACATGAGTTTCTTGACCGATGGGATTAGTTATAGGGAGTGGGGAAGTGTCATCCTTTTTGTCCCCACTCATGCTCCTTATCGATAATCTCCGAGTAGTGGTTGGGGAAGAGATTGTGTCCAAGGATAGAGACACTTTTGACACAAAACCTTCTGAAGATTCCTTCCTCGTTTGGTCATTCTCAATACTTGCGTTGCCAATTGAAGCAAGTACAGATGGTTCGGTGGGTGAATTATCACTGCTGTCGTAGTTATTTTCCCCATCCGAATTGAACAAACTTTGGGAACTAAATAGATCATCACTGGACATACTCTGCTCAAATAGTTCTCTCTTGTTCATTGTGTTTAGGCCTCGGTCCAAACTATTGCAGCCGAGCCGGAAATCTTCGAGATGCCATTTCCGTCTACGTTCAGCAGCACTTGGGGCGATGGGTATTGGGTCAGTGGATAGAAGTGGGGTGCCACGTCGTTGAGCTTCTCGGTGAATTGTTATACTGTTAGCAGAAGCGACAAACTTCTCCGACGTCGAAATTTTTCGATTCCTTTTCAATTTACGCTGTGATTTTTTCAACTGAAGCAACACAAACAACAATAAATAATAAATAAATAATAAATGAATAAAACTCAAAAACACAAAAACACAAACAAACAGCAACACAACAAGATATTACACCTCTTTCTCCTTGCGGCCGATGTCAACATCTTTGAATTTAGACAGCAATCCTTTGGCGACTCTCCTAGGTTCTGTCTTCTCCTCTCGCATGTGTTCCGTCGCTGGTGACACTGTCAAATCACTTGCCAAAGAGCTATCCTCCTCAAAACATGAGTAGATGAACAAACTTGAGAGCTCTAAGGGCTGGTTGCAGGAGTTTCGCATTCTGATGTGACGGTATCCTACGATTCACAACATCAAGCTTATCATTAGTGCAAACCAATGTAACGCATGACTAACCAGGTCGGAGGCATGTCAGTGGAATAACCCTTTGAGCTGTGACGTGGCTTGTTGCCATGTCAGTCACAACAAAACGGACGAACGCCAATTCTTGACACATGATCTGCGAAGTGGATATTAATACGAATACTGAACGTTTTAACTTTTACGAACCTGGAATCGATATCCTTCGTTCCAGATGGGATTAACAGCATTCCTGGTGATCACTTTGCTTTTATGCTTGGCACAATCTGGTTGAATGCCCCAAACTTGGACTTCCACCATTGGGTTGCCTTGGTGATTGTTTTGACAGACATATTGGCCAGATATCAGCTTTTGAAAAATAAACGTACAAGAAATCAACTTATGAAAAATGAATTATAAATCATAATTCAGCTTATGATAACCAAAAACTATGAGTCATTTGTTTTTATTAGAAGTCCAATACTCACCACAATAGTCAACCTGCTAGGTGTGCCTGCCTCTAGATCTTTTTCCCAAGGGTTGAACCGCGTGTGCAGCGGATGCTGTTTGTCCCACATGAGTCGCGGTTTTAGGACGTATCCACTTTTGCCAGTTTGCTCGAACATTGCATTGTTGATATGTAAATACATGTCTGAAAATGCACATATATTATTCATAAACCTCTATTGCTACACTCAGCCTGGTTACCTTCGGTTTGGTAGTTCAAAGCTGCAAGCTGAATGCCACAAGACCACATTGCCACAGGGTTGAAATTGGATGAGTCTATTCTTACTCCAGCTGGGTACATCCGAATTAGATGTCTTTCGGTGTGACTTAGAAATAATTAAAGAATTGTCTCGGCTTTGAAGTGGCATACTGAACACGCTAATGAATTTGTCCATGTAATTATGTTCCATTAAAAAAATGTACAATATTTCAATGTTTCACTTTGAACTACAGTTGTTCTATAGGAAGGATACTTGATGACTCCAGTTGGATGTTTTCGGCACACTTGCTTAGCTTTGCTCTCATTCAGAGAACTGATCTGGTAGCAACTTGGTCCTTCACTATCGTCCCATTTCAGGCGTGGGAATGATTGTTGTGATGCATCCATTGGGTCTGTAAATTGGAATCATTATTGATACTGGCCAAGTACTCCATACCATCATTACCGAGAATTCCTGGGGATGACAACTGCGCAGCTGGAATCAAACTTTTCTTTGCTGTGGCCTTCCTCTGCCTCACCGTAGAATTCGGACTAAGTACCAAACCTAGAAAAATCAATTTCAGCACTGAATGTCGTCAATACATGATTTCTACCTCTGAATTTGACAGCCTGAGTGTAAATGACGATATCTGAAAGTTCTGGAGCCACATCCACTTTCCTCTTCTTGGCGGCTTTCTGTGTGTGGTCGTCTTTGTAGCTGTACGGCCAATCAGTCTGAGGTTCGCTCTTGGGTCGGAGATTGCGATCGTTGATGATTTCAGTCTTGGTTTTCTCCTGCTCTTCGTATGATATGCGGTGCATGTACTCGATACTGACTTTCGAATCTTTTGATTCTTTGGAACGTGTTGACGTCGATGTTGACGTTTTAGGTGAGTATGGCTGGCATTTCTGTTTTGGCGTAGAACAGTAACCGTCATCACTTTCACTGGCTGTGTCTTTGGATTTTCCTCGAAGCAACTGGCTGAACCAGCTAGGAGATGACCCTGGTTTGGTGTGTCCTACTGATGCTTCTACTGGAGTTGAGGAAGCAGTGGCATTGTCATGGATGGAGGCAACGTCAGAAGGTAAAGGTGGCTGACTGCCAATGCTTGTAGCATCAGTACTGATCTGTAACATTACTATCATTCAACACCCTTTCAGTTAAATTTGTCAAAGCCTACCTGAGAGGTTCTCCTCAAAACGTGAGGATCAATATCCAAATTGTTGAAAGAGCCTGCATGACTGATATCTTCACTGAGGACAGTGCTCTCACTGAGTAGATCACCAAGAGAACCTGTCCGTGACTTGCTGTTTTGATTGAGAACAGCAGGCACAGTAAATCCATTTGGTGTTTGTGGTAGATGGATGACTGTGTCCAGACGAAGTTGTTGCAGCTCTCCCATGGATTTAGTCCTGTAGTGTCCAGAAGGAGTTCTCTGCAGCTGATTGCTTGAGTTTGGGCTGAGCTGGCATTTCGCTCTGTGCAGTAGAGAATGAATGATAGGTCTACTTTGAGATTTGAAAGGTTTACCTGATGGTTGGAGGTTCTTTGGTGATTGGTGATAAGCGTGGGTTGTTGGCGTGGGTAGACTTCTGCTGGTGGAAAGACTGCATGCTGCCACTTGGAGTCAAACTGGAACCATGGTCTTCTGAAGACTGGTGCTGTGGTCTGCGGTCACCATCTATGACATCATGAAATCAATGTTTTGTAACCCATTAGACTATTAGTTAAATGACATACCATCGCCCAAATAATCAATGTCATCATCTTCATCATCCTCATCTTCATCCGGCATTGACGTATCGATGGAGAAACTGTTGATCCGTGACTGGTTGGTCAACTGCATAAAATCAATTAAATGTCATGTCCCAATATGCCTTATTATTTCTGTGTGACTAACCTTCGTTTTGACAGGAATCGGTGTCTGTGGGGATTGCAGCTTCTTGTTCTTCACCAGAATTTTGTATTTGAGTTGATTGGGACTAGGCAGAACAGGGTCTTCTCCAAGGTCACTCTCGAACATGTATTCCTTTACTAACTTGTCACCCAACACCTCCTGAAAAACCAGACAATCTTCTCAGCACCCACCACAACGACCAATGCCTTCACTTACCACAAATATCATGGCCATCTTCTGCTGTTGTGTAATGGAACACCGATTTTCGATGGACAGAATGACAGGGTAGGGTGAAGTCACAAATGCACTCTTATTGATAGCTTCAACCACAGCCTGATATAGAAGAAAGTGAGAGAAAAAAAATAAAATTGGAACTACAACTGTACTATTAAACAATACATACCCTGAATGGGATTTTGGTTGTTAGGGTGTGGCCGTGATATATTATGGGGTATCCATCATCACCGTCCCAGCAGTCAAGCTCAACACAACGACAGCCGGCAATCAAAACCTGTCATCCATTGTTAGAGAGGTTATCATGAAACTAAATCAAAATTTACCTGACTGTAAAGCTCAACAGATGATTCTCCTTTGAGCTGGTGCCCTGTCAGGTAGGTGTTATGTGATGAGTCGATGTAATAATGAGACAGAGGATGGTCCATGTCTTGAGAATATTGGGTCACTGTCTCATTGACAAATGCAAAGTTGCTCTTGTCCATCAGGTATCGGGCAAATCCTTCGAACGAGATTTTTCCCTTCCGCTGAAGCTCAATGTTTGGTTCGTGCATCTGTATGCAAAGGCAGTAGAATTGTGCACACAAAAATGGCGAATTGGGAATCACCTGAATGATCTGTTTCAGCTCCTGTAGGGTCAATTGCTCCTGTTGGTAGTCTCTCAGGAAGTCCCTCAGTTCTTCTAAGCCAATATAAGCATCCTTGTCTCCACCAAGATCAGTACTGTTGGCAACAATGCTGGCAACTGCAATTGCTTCAACCAACTGTTTGCTTTTCTGATCCCCATTGAGAGCTCTGGCAGAATTTCTTGTTATCAAACCTACCACACATATTATTAATAATGTATTGAATCCTATCTATAATAATACCTAGCTGCTTGTTAGAGAAGTGTCGCTCAGGGATATCGAGAGCTGGTCTGGATGTCCATTCCTCTTGTGCAACTGCGTGAAGCTCGAAGAGCTCCTTGAGATCTTTGCGTGTCCGCAGACTGAACACTTTGAATAAGTCAACAAAATCGAGGAAGTCAAGAATGCTGGAATGTGTAATCGATTTGGTGAGGTCTGGATTGTTTGTCCCGAGAGTCATGCGTTTGGGATCCCTGGGTTGGAATCCATTTTGTGAGAAGTTGAAGGTGAGATTCTTTGGTCGGAATAACGTGGAAGGTCCAAGTTTGCCAGATTTGCTGACAGTTGTGAGATCATTCTTGCCTCCTTCAGGGGCATTGCTAAGGCAGACATCAGAGCGAGATCCGAAGATGAGTCTGCCTTTGTCTTTGTTGGCAGCATGTTGCTTATCATCAGGTTTGCTTTGGTGTTCAACGAAACGATCTTGGATAGTTGTCATCGAGGGCTTCGATCCAACTTCCTATAAACGTTGGATATTAAATAACAGGTATAATTTCAGATATGAAGCTCACTTTTAGTGACGGCATTGTGTTGCCCTTTCTTTTTGCTGCCTTTGCCGAATGGACCTGAACGCTTGGGGTTCGCCGTAGATTGCTGTGATTGTCTTGGGTCGGTGTAGGACTCATGACATCAGCATCCCACTTTCGGCCTCCAAATATCTGAAAAATACAACTGTAAGATTTGTGCGTTTATGTTTCGATACTAACCCTGATAGCTTGAGCAGGGGTGGGGCCTTGACAGCGATCATCATCAAAGAAGAGATGAAGATACTGCTCCTTCAACCAGTTTACTCTGCGATCTGTTTGGCGGTTTCTCAGAAGTTGCACTCCAGTCAGAAGATTCCGTAGTCCCCGAAACCAGTTCTCAGCAAGTGAGGTTGGAAACACAAATTCCAAGGTTCTATTTTCGGCTATGTTAGATCCAAACATGAGGACGAGGCACTGGCTTCCTTTCGGGATTTCCCCAAGGCTGTGTCTCCGTGCTATCAGACTGTTGTCCAGAGACAGATCTTCAAGTTGTACATCCTTCAGACTGAGCAGATCGAGGTATCCTTCTTCGAGTTCTTCTCGGAAGCTAATGCTCAGCCCTGTTTGATAGCGGGCGAGGAGAGCCGGAGTGATCCAGGTGTTTTCACCATCCTTAAACACGTAATCAGGGATTGTGTGTGATGACGTTGCTGCTGTGCCCTTCATAGCACTCCACCATGGTTTGGTCCAAGATAGAGTGCGGTTGTCTCCTTCTAAGCGCAGAAAGCAGATGGCAGAATGGGAAGTTCCCTGTTCGAGGCGCACGGTGGTAGACCCATTATGCATGAACATGAGGTCGTTGAAAGAGACATTGCAACTCTTAATAGACAACATCGAAGTGCCGTGTAAGGATCCAACATTATTCACTGGACAATATCCACAGTTGGAGAGATCATAGAGATCATCCTCGTCTACCAGTGGTTGGTCATCAGTAAAGTAACTGAAGCAAAAATTATAAATTTACAATTGCTTTTCTCACAGTTTAAGATTACCTTCCACGGAGACTTTCGGTGGAACCTTTCTCTTGGCAGAAGGCTTCTCGGCAAGATTTATCCATCGCTATAGATTTTGCTCTTTCATGAAATAAGTGGATGTCATTGAGGACTACGTGAGACTGAGAAATTTTCTCCAGGTTTATCAGGCCACCAACACCGATACGGGTCATGAAACGGTCCTCTCCGTTGTAGTCTGATACACACTGAAATAAAGAGGTAGAGGCCTAAGGGTTGTTGGATATGATTGATTTTGATTGTACCTCAAGGTGTTTGCTCTCATCAGAAGGGAAGACCACGATACTTGGAATGCCGGACAAAATGGATCGCAGGTCTCGCAAGAAACTGCCAAAGAATGGAACAACTCGACAACCATGGATGTCCAAGGCTCGTGTTACAGCTTCGCGATATTCAGCAGTCGGTTCCCCAGTTAGCAAGATGTTAGAGAGCTGATCCAGTGAGGATAAGTTCTCATCGTGGATCGATAGCCAGAAAGGCTTCAACTTATCCGACCTGAATTATAATAATTAGGAGTTATGAAACATGGCATGGTCACCAAATATATCAATCATACTTGAGTCCGGCCAGAATCTGAACTGCTGTGTTGAAGTTACCCAAGTTGTAGCATGTCAAAGCCAAGCGCAGTATGCAGGACAAAACGGCTTTGCGGTCTTCATGTGTAGGCTGATTTATGATGATGTGGGTTATCCAGCCACTGACCTGCATAATCCAAAACATTGATACATAGCAAGCTAATATACCAGCCAGATGATACACTTACCTCATTGAAGCGCTGTATGAGACATTCCACGTTGGGTTTGCTGCTGAATCTGTTACCACTATCCTTAGCAAGATCAACTGTGACCTGACGGACGTAATGCATCGGAGGAACACTGTTGAAAAGCTCGTATTCGGTCTGAGTTAAGTGCAAGGCAACTTCTTCAGGGAAATGCAACAACTTTTGCAATTGTTGAAGCTCCTCGGAATGTCTCAGTTGCTGGTCACAGTCAGTTGTTGACGCCGCTTGCTTTCGTGCAAAATCTACAACAGCATGAAATAACATATCACATATTTTCTTCACAGAATGATGTATTTCATCTCCTCACCAAAATCTATGTCGGTATGGAATGGTAGAGCATCATGAGGTCTGTTGTCTATGCCCATGACACCCCAGAGAGCAGCAGTGACTGATTTCAAGTTAGCCACTGAAGGGGCTATCAGCAACCATGACTTCGTCCCCTGGAAGTGCAGTCTGATACCGTCGTGGCTCTTGCCGGTTCCAGAGCTCCATTCGTGGAGTTCAGAGGCGGACTGGCTCTGCAAAAGGAGCTTTGTCTTGCTGTCCAAAAGGACAATCTTCTCTGGGCTTATTCCTAATAAGCGGTTGACCTGTATACAAAGAGATATTATCTAGTGAATGATGCCCATCATGGTCGTACCTTCTTCTTGGTGTTGCCAGTCAACAGTTCTTTCACTTGGTACAATTTGCAGTTGAAGGATGGTAAGTTCTTGCAGATTTTGATGTAGAGCTGCTTCAGTTTGAACTCGTTGTCGTAGTACGTCGTATGCCAAAGCTTCGTTTGTTTCTCCTGTGAAGGCAAATTTGCAATGGACTGCCTGACGTATTATGCTATGATAGAGTGATGAAGATTAAATCATGCTGAATAATGTTAATAAAAACTAAAGAAACCAAGGTAGTGACCATTTGAGAAGCATGTCATTTGAACTTGTTTCAACAATTATGTATGTTACGTTCAGTGCATTTGAGAATACTATTTTAGAAAACACGCTTTATAAATTAATATAATTATTGTAACTAACATTATTAATAAATGCCATGAGATCACGAATGCCCATCCTACTCTTTGCAAGAATGGGCCAATTGGATTTCACAATAATCAATTCAAACGTAACTCAATCTCCCGCTTGACAGCCTGGCAAACATTCACAAGAGGCGCACAAATATTTGAAAATCTCAAGGGCTGACCTCGATCAGCTCTCTGATCTTCCTCGAATTGCAATATTCGGGAGGCAGACATCTGGCCATTTTGCCATCAGGGACAGAACTGCACCAAGTTGAGAGTCCTTCGTCGTCGCAACAGAGCAGGCTGCGTGTCAGCTTCCCAGTTCGTCGATTGCTGGCAAACTTCTTGGGTCTGTTCCTGATAACGAACTTTCTTTTCTTATCGTGAGAATCGTGGTCCTCAATTCGGAGAAGTTGATCGTTCTCTCTCTCGTTGAGCATGTCATCCTGGACGAGGAAGTAAATTCAAAATGCAATAGTGAAATCTCTTATCTTTGGTTATATAGATATACCTGTGCCGCTGTGTTTTCCGGAGTGGGCCACGCGTCTTCTAAGTGCATCTGGATTCCAGCAAGGGTGGCCGCCTCCTCTTTCGAGCATGTTAACTCACCCCTGACCAGCATCTGCTGAAGCTGTGAATTTAAATACAGAGGTCATTAAACTGAAGCAAATAAAATACAGTGCAAGCAGTTCAATATTATTTGTTTCATTATCCATGAGGACATGTCATAATTCAAAAGTAAGAGAGAATAATGTTGATAGATCTCAAGTGAGGTCAAGCAAGAAGCAGAAGAAAAATCTAGCCCCCCCCCCCCCAATCACTCTCATTTCATGGAGCTCACCCACACTGAGTGTACGACATACGAATATACCCACAATACTATACAGAATATACGTCCATAGATATATATTTCTTGCATGAAAGCAGTCACGTTATCCTAGAGCATGATATAATCCGATGTGGAAATGGTCCGAATGCGTACACTTTCACCGTTATTATGGTTGATTATGACATACAATTTTGACACAATATGATGCCAGTTTTAATTATAGA
>KB311872.1:195484-233965 GCA_000328365.1 Capitella teleta | reverse complement strand
CAGCAGCAGCAGCACTCCAAGAGGCCATAAATCAAAGTGTTCTTTCCTAGAACCTAATCCTTGGTAAGATGATATGCAGAATGAGGATGTCACTAAAGTCACGTGCTGTGGTCGCGGTGTGGCGAGATTTAATTCCGACGCTTGTTTCTTGGAGGTAGAAACAACTGGCTGTACACTGATTGGAGGTTGTGTAAGATAGGTACTTACAAGCACCATGAACAGGTTTATCATTAGATCAACTGCAATAAAACAGCGATAAGGGGCATGGCACCCGGCGTCCTAAGTGGGATGGAGGGCACTGCTGTTTCCCACCGACAAAATCGAGGATCGCAAATCAAAGAACTCACAATAACACACAGTGCATATGTACAGTCATGTTTGCGTATATAGAATCATATACAATGGGGTATATCAAGAATATATAATAATCAAAATTTTATATGTGTGTGTTCTTTTCCGCGACGACATATAATTATATATGACACAAACCTTTAAATGAAAGTATATCCTACTTGCAATCGGATGAGACATACTTTATCGGATGTTGCTATGATTCAACACGGGCCACACACAAATACTGCTGTACTTACATCTGGCATGACCTCCAGTTCAGTAGAGGTAGAACTATGGAGCTCCTCAAAGACGGCACTGTTGGTCACTTTTGCCCATTTTAGATCCATGCTAACCTTAAGCTCACACAGAATCACATCTTTGCATGCTTTGTGTCGCTTAGGTGACGTCCGGCAGCTTTAAACTTCTGCGTTTCAACCCCTCAACACGTGACGCACAGCCATGAATTAGTATGCAACGTTACTGTTGTTGTTGACTCAGCAGTAGTAATCCAGTAGCAATACTATTTGCGTATTGCAATTAGCAATCAAGTTTTAAACAGCAGCGCACGAGAAGAAGCAATCCTTAATAATCTGTATCCTTCTTGGCGGTGAGATACGATCAGAAAAATATGCCGTACCCACACACTTATGAAGGAGCTCTTCAGCTATACGCAAAATGACAGCACTCAAGCATTAAAAACCGAGCGCATCCTATGCCCACCAAAGGCCTGCTTGGATGCAGCTATTTGTTTATACGACGGATGCAAAGTACACACGAATCCTTTATGCAAATCCCTCGCCACGGAATGCAAGTCCAGCACTGTATTACAGGCGTATATGTTAATCTGACTGGAATGTCAATCACGCCTGCATTGCGACAATGCGTGCTTTGTATCTTCCTGCTACAATTGATAAGACGGTACCTTAATTGAAATGTTAGGTGCTCCAAACACGACTGCGTGAGAGCGGAATTGTGGTCACACGCTAGATTGAGGAGAGGGTACTCGACCGCTGCCTGGCCAACTGAACCCGACTTCCTACAACACAAGTAGAAGGAAGCGACATCGCCTTACTCAGATCGCATCTTTGCATAGAGTTGCCTTGAATGTAACCGCAAATTTACTTACGTACAATTTACAATATGGTTCTAACAAAAACATCACCATATATGTTTAATCATACACCTTTCAGAGCTTCCTCAAGGCTGTACAAACATGTCCCCACCAGCGCATATGGACATTGTAACAATACAATATAATTATAGCCAAAACAGTGCTCACCTCACTCCCATGATGCTCCCTTTCCCCATTGTTAACATCGTTAAACAACAAATCCGAAAAGCTCTCCAGAAACACTGGCCTGTGTAAGGATACTTGAATCTTGCTGGACCCACAAGAAACACAGCGAACCTCATCCATATCTTCTACATGTTCGGCACAATCACAAATTCTGTATGAAACAGCATCAGTCAGGGTATCTCTAACTCGGATATCCCATCTGCTCCACTTCCTCATCCGACATACAATTCCACAGTGCAAGTAGAATCCCACAGAGAACACGAATTCAAGTACACACGATGGCAGAGAACGTTGACAGCGATCACTTTTTTCTTCATTATTCACAAAACTTCTCTATTTTAGCTGTCTCTTCAGACATGCAGTCATGCGACCTGTTGTGAGCCCTGACTCGCGGCGCTTTCCATGCAGTATATACAAACTGAATACTTGTGGCTTCTCCGCATGCTTGACGGTAATAACTCATCGGCACAATACTATAAACTATGGTTTGGGTGAGAGTGTGGGTCTGTGAGGGTGTCAACCAAAGAGCATGCATGCGTCACGCTATTTACGTGACTGCAGGTCAACAATATCCGAGTGCTGTATATATTTGTGTAGTAATACGTTTAGGACACGAATCTCAGGTATAAATACACGAGTTAATCGGGTCAGTGAACCTTCACGGCTGGTGAGTATTAAACACGCATTGCCTGATCATGAGATCAGTATATGTGTCGGATTAGCTAATAATACGTAAGAATACCTGTAGCACTGATAAGACTCGGATGTCACCCCACTAATTAGGCCTATATCTAGGGCCTAATGGATTATCCATTAATTGATAACTATATACTCACTCTCCACATGTTGAAGTTGTCTACTGGGACCTCATAGGTCCGTATACCAGGATATAAGCCCTCTTTCGTTCTCCCATAACATCCCCTTTGATTACAATTCCTCGAAATTTACTTGATGCTCGCTGTTCCCTTTGAATCGTTTTTACGACAGCTTAAAAGCGCACCGCACAGAAAGCACGAGCTGCTTGTTATGAAAATGTCGTCGTTGATTCTGAACATCGTGCGAGCGCTGTACTCACTGAACCCACTAACTCACACAAGTGCATGTTATATTAAAGAGGAATTCGGAACATGATGACAGCAGCTCACAAGCAGCAGTGATTACAGCGGTTGGATTCATAATTCCATAACGCATTTTGCGGTGCGTTATGATTACGAGCAGACGACGTCGGCATTTAGATTGTGTTGATAGTTGATTATGGAGCAATCGATAGTGAATTAGGTGTTGCACAAAGGCTTTGTTATTGTACCCGTATTTGCTTGTGTGCTCATTAGCTATAGTGTATACATATATATATATCAAAGTCTGGTTGACCAACGTCATTAGCAACAAACAGGGTGTAGGCCTACTGTTATCATTATGTACGATATATAGGTGTATGCCTATGTTCATTAGCAGTTAGCACACCTCTGTCTCTGAGATAATATATTCTAAGTCAGTCACAGAATTAGGCTGGTCAACTTAGCTGACTCAAACACACCCAGTGCGCAAGCGTATGAAGTATGCATCATAACACGCATGGTTCCATGAAGGGGATTATGGTAAATAAAACCCCACGAGATCCATCAACAACGAAACCTTCGTCCCGGGCCTATTATATTGCAAGCATTCAAGATAAACTATTGTAGATTGGATGCCACATCACCCAGATTTGCCATTTCTTAAGGTGACCCGGCACGAGCAAGTGAGCACGTGACAGACATGTGACCGTTGTGACGAACCTTTCGGTATTGCACGTGGATTGTGTCCACATTCTCTTGAGTCTCCTCTTCATTCGTGTTGGCGTCCAATTCCTGAGGGTGAAAGAGATGATGATAATATGAGAGCTATATACAAAATGTGAATGCATGTTAACAGTCTAGACTTGGGTACTTATAGAGAGGAGGTGCTTAGCTTTGTTTATGATATTGCGTACATGGTGTAATCAGCAATATATATTACATCATTGACTGAAATGTCAACTGAAGTGCATTTAGTATTCATGCATAGCAGCAACACAGAGCAATAACTTGGTGCTTTGAAGGTTTAAGAGGTGATGAAAATATACACGGAACGCCTAATTGTCGAACACGGTCACGCCATTCGTTTCCAGGGTCACCGGTTCCGCCAAGACCTTCACGACGGGCTTTTTATTTCGTGTTGCACATGTTGTCGGCATCCCACGCACTTCACGTGCCGATTTGTCCCCATACCCCCCACCCCGCTTGGTATCCTTAAGGCGTACCCTACTCCCTTACCCCCCGCTAAGGCATTATCTTGCAACAGGATAATTTCCTCTGTAGCTTCGCCCGACTTCCGACACTACCATTAGAACAGAACTTCCCCTGACGATTTTATGTCGAGTAAGGTTCTGTGCGCTTGCGCAGAAAATGCCGGAAATAGGCAAATGGTGGCCGGGATCTTTACTTCATGTGCCTTGCCAGGTGTGCATCTCTGGTTGTACAGTCTCTGGAATGCCAAGTGTTGGCCGTCTTGGGGTTGTCTAACGAGGCACATCACTAGGGACCGAACAAGAGAAGAGCGCTGAGGCGAATACAATTGCACATTGATAACATATGCCAATGACGGCGAGGATAGGTCTTCTGTGAATTGGATGTCATGTACATGTATAATGCGGGTCTCCTGCGACTACCTCTTCAAACGTGATTCGATTTAGGGAATTTTAGGCAGTAAGGAAAGAATCCGCTCACCTCGAGCATAAGAGCTCCTCTGACGCATGTACTCCACGTTTTATACTCCACGCCGAGAGAACTCATTTTGTGCAGAAAATCGTTCATTTCCTTTCGTGTCATTGCGTCGCATTCGAGATCAAGTGGGCAGACCTGCACCCAGGTTTCAATCAGTCGCATCACTGCGATGTGTTGTACTGGCACCTCCATTCCTGGGCTCGGTACCATGAGAGAGAAGTTCGGGCTACGTAGGTCATTGGACAATGCACTGCTGGCAGATGATACCAAGCTGTTGTGGCTCGAGTCCCGGGACAACCCAGCTGAGGCAGCTGTTGGGAGTCCGGTTGTGCTACTCACAGTGAGCAAACTCATTGGACGACTATGGGATGGTGAAATCAACGATGGCTGCAGAGCGATGGGTGATTCGATGGTTTTGTTTGGATCCCCGCAGCTTAACGATGAGGTTGAGCTGATGTGAGACAACTTTGAGCATGCCGATTTCATGCCTTCGGAGCCTGAGATGGCCAATGGCTCAATCTCGATGTCAGGCGTGTATTCTTTGAACATGGGAGGCGAGGGTTGTTCAGTGAATGAGATTGGGCTTTCACAAGGGGTGGCTGCTGCGAAGTGAAAGACGATGCCTTCAGAACTATGGGTATCAACTGGGAGATTCAAATGTGGAGAATTGTTGTTTGAAGGTTTGAGATGGTTGCCTGAGTTGGGCCCAGAAGATGGGTCACGAGAATGGGAAGAGATGAAGCTGACGTCAGTGGCCCTAGAACTGGTGCTCGACGTCCGGGAGGGTGTGTACTCAACCTGACAGCCAGGTAACATGCATGGGAACGGCACGCTACCCCGACTGGTGGAGTCTCTACGTGGTCCTGCCATAGGAGGAATGCACTTGGGAATGGTTGAGAAAGCAAGACTGGCAATGGTGTCCACCGGGGGACTCGAGTCTTCGGCTTCACGTTTCGGCGGAGGGGGGTATTTTGAAGGCACTAGTAGGGTCTGCTCTCTCAGAGGTTCCAGTTGAGTGAGCTGTTCCGGAAAGGAGCTGGATCGAGAGAGGAGAGGCGACGATGATTGGTCCATGCGATGCGTATCCACTTCATAAATTGGAAGATTGATGAGTTCTTTTGCTAGCTCCTTGAACTCATTCTCGTCCTTATCCCTGCTTCTGTCCAAACTCTGAGCAGAACTCTTATTATCAGAACTCTCACTGGTTTCCAGTCCATGCACAAACGGCTCACTGAGCGCCGCGATGTAACCCTGCGATTTCGAACGCTTCCTCAGAGTCGGAAACTTGAAAATATTCCGTTTTCTGCCATCTGGATCGCCTAGGTCTGTGACCTGTGGGGGAGGCGATATGTTGAGGTCAAGCGGCTGCATGAGGCTGTCCCCGATGGCTTTAATGGCTACACTCATTCCACTGCGTTTCTTCATTGAGGAAAGCCGCAACAGATGTTTGTCCATTGAACCAGCTCGTTTTGTTCTTCGGCGTCTCAGCCTGACGAGTTCGTCATCTTCGTCTTCGTCATCACTCAGCGGTGCAGCAATCTGCACGTGAAGACTTTTCTTCCTGCGAACTTCAGTTGTTGCCTCAGGTGGAAATGGAGTTAGGAGATTTGGTGGTAAATGATCTGGGGTAGGTGGACGAGGCGGACAAGAGTCCGTCTCCAGCACCTGTGGTGGTGTAAGGTTGTTGGCGGAAAATGCAGTTTTTCGTCTGAGCATGCTGCCAAACATTTTGTGGCAGAGAACACGGAGGATGATGATTGGGTGAACGACTAGTGGCAGTGCGTGGAAGAAATATTCCGGAAAGGGTCTGTGGGTCAGGTCATTGAAGTGGAAGACCGATCCGTCCCAGGAGCTGACTCCGCTCGAAGAAGACATCTGGCGCAGAGGCCAATGGGATGACATGGAACGCAAGTGACTCTCATGGAAGCTGAATGACGATCGATGAGGAGGCATAGCACTTGAGTCGCTCACCTCTTTCTCAGCATCCTGCAAAAATAGTGAAAACATGATTACACCTTTAAAAATGCCATAAGGATTCAAGTGTAAACATACTTTGATGATTTCCGCAATTATTCCCTCGAGGGATCCTCCGACAAGTCTCCCTCTCTGGTCTCTAATCAGTAGCTTCCCCATCGCCATCTGGTCAATGAATGCGTCTTCAGGGTTCGTGTGGACCAAACTCTCTTGTTTTTCTTCAAAGGCTGCCAGGTACATAAGAATTAAATCAATGAATTAACTCAATAACAACACTGTTAACTTTCAAGTTCTAAATTAATAACGTATGGCATTGATATAATTTCCATAACAGATTCACCAAGTACCTGTGTACCTCTAGGTGTCTAGGGATCGACATGAGCTGCAATATCGTGCTTATGCAATTAGCCACCCTTCAATAAACAGCTGATTGTTAGTTGTAAGTCCACCCCGTGTGTGTCTATAACACCATGCAGGGAGAATGTCCCCGATGCGACATGCTGTTGGGTGCAGGCAGTAACACCTGACAGTTGCGCCGCAGGTGGGAATGTACAGCAGCATAATTCCCACACGAGATTGATGACGTAACCCTGATTATCACAATACAGCAGAGTTGAGTAGCAATGTACGCCTACAAGGTTGCTACTCCTGAGCAATTCACAGGGATTCCTTCAAAATTTGCTGGTTTCAGTCACGTCTCATAACGTGGTACGCACGTGTTCTTGTGGCAGTCATCAGCGGGGTGATGGGGTTTTCTTTCTCGCTAACAGCCCTGGGAGAACTCATGAACACACACCGCCTATGTGCATCGTGTTACATCATATGCGTTAAGGGAGATTGTATGCGAGATATGTGCTATGCTATTAGCGAGTTGTTTATAGAGCAGGGGAAAAAAATCGTACATTTCATGTGGAATAAATGCACTCTGCCCCCAAGCCGATGGAAGAGTCCCATGTAGACGAGGATCCTTGCTGCGTGGTATTTGACATAGTGAGCGTAGCGGGTGCTGTGGTTCGTGTAATACCACTCGTCTGAAGGGAGCAGGAGCTGCATGAGGGTGTCAGGGACATCAGCTTGTGTGAGCGCAGCATGCAAAGAAGGGCTTTGGGCCATGCATGCCAACGCCTGTAGCACCAGGCATAACAGATGCTGCGGGAGAAAAGGAGATCAATTACATTTGATGGAATTGTCGCTATGGCGTTAAATATCTGGGTCAAGTGGCTGATTGCCTAATATTTGAGTGACATACAATTAATTTGTCATGCGGTAACAGGTAGTAGTAATATAAAGGGCGATTGTATTAGATAAGGCACTGACTGGGTCATGGTTGGGGTCTAGAGCGTCCACCAAGGTTTGGATGTGACCTTCACTGATGACTCGGTGTTGGACGTTGTTTCCTTGACACATAACAGCAAACACTCGGGCAGACAGAATTTGTACACAGTGATGTGTGCACGATTTCAAGCGCACGCTGGGCGTACATTTGTGCCGAGCCCCCATGAGTTGTTTATGTTTGGTGATCGACTCTTGAAGAGTAACTAAGAGTTGCGTTGGGTCAGCCGTTTGCAGAATCTCTAAAGGAGTTCGTTCGTAATCGGCTGATGTGTCTGCTGAATTGGTCGGGGAAGTTGGAGCTCCCGCAGACAGCCCTGGAGAACAAGAAGCACCATCAAGGTTCTCTTGTCCAACGAAGCTAGTATCGCGACAAATGCTGGAGCTTGCGTCATCCTGAATGCTACTAACGAAAGACTGTAAGCTGCGCACACTGTCTTGGTGTCCAGAAGGTTTGCTCCGCCACGAAGAGTGCCTGTGGCGAGGGCTTCCTCGAGAGTTCTTCGGACTGCCCTGGTGTGTGATGCGTTCTAGGTGGGCGTGCACGTGGGAGGGGTTACTGCCCTCGGTGGAGGAGGCAGCTGCGGCGCCACACAAAGAATTGGATCCTGTTCGGGTAACCGCGTTCTTTTTGTTTATAATACTGATGTTGTGATTGCTTTCACTTTTCAGGTTTTCTGCCTGAACACTGTGGGCTGCAGCTGGTGCACTGTCTTCGTACTTCCACGGGTGAACAACTTGCGTCAATATACACGAGTCTATCATGCGGTTTATTGTACTCAGGGCGGTGAAGTGGATATGTTGAGCAGATCCGAGCAATCCGAGGCACACTCGAAGCAATCGGGAAAGATGTCTCAGCACCAGAGTCTTGTTGTACGACGTTGGTGATTGTAGCTCCTCGTGGCAGGTCTGGAACCCAAGAAGGAATCAAGAATGTTATTACATATATCCTATAACAGTCACCATGATGATGCGGTTGAGCAGGGCTGCGAGAAGGTTCTCGATGGAGGCATGCTGTTTCGGTTCAGCCGTCACCGATACCAGAGTGTGTATGCATGGTGCCAAGCCGTCGATTAGAGCTGGCAGGCACTCCACATTGCCTGCCAATCGGATGAGAGTCTGGAGAGACCGTTCTGTATCCTCCAGAGGTTTACGCTCTGGAAGAAAACGACACTGGTCAATCATTCGGAAGGAGAGCAATCAATAAACTTCTTCACAGGGACTCGGGTAGTATTCAGTGGTCGGTAATATATCAAGGGAAGAAGAGGGAACACCCGACAAAGAAAGAAATTGCGCTTGCTGAATATGGATGCAAAGCTGGGGTCGTTTTATCATTGCTGATGAGGGCATCAAGAGAAGAAGAAAACGAAAAGCAAGACGATAGATTGCCATGATGAATAGTAGAGCAGAAGCAGATGAAATGAGGAAACGGAGGTATGCAGGTGGTCTGGTGGTGATAAAATTACCATTATGTTTAATTAACACATTAATACTGCATGAAAGCTATGAGTTAGTAGGTTAATTGAACAAATACTCAAGGTTAACACATGCGCAAAAACCATGATCACCCCCCAAAAATACATTTATCTCAATGAATGCAACAAACATCAACAGTGCTCTCACACAGAGTAATTGTTTCTGCTTTCATCCACTAAACACGCGCTTATCAGATCTTATTGTTTTTGCAATAACTTGTCCTGCAATTAAATAGAAAGCGAATGTCATTCGCAGAGTGCTATCGAAAGGCGAAAACTCGATCAGAAGGGTCTGACGTTGGGTCCTGTTGAGCACGCGATGACTCACTGATTGACCGAAGGGTTTCAGAGCCGTGGACTTAATGGTGTCCTTACACTGGTCACTGAGGTCAGTTGATGCACAGGACGGCGGTAATCATCGTTCATTGAATTTGCTGTCAGATCCTCAACATGGCCTGAGGGGAGCACCCACATTGCATGCTAATTAAATCATAGCTTTTGACCAGACTGTGTCAATCTGTTGAAGGGACCAACACCCGAAATCAACAATGTTTGCTTTTGCATCAGTACGCATCGACGACATGAACACGGGGCTGTGTTACACGCCGCAGGACATTCGCGTTGGTATGCATAGAGTGTTCTGCACATGTATTTCATGGGAAACGCATACTGCATTGACCCGAGAGCAACGCCCTACGATTAATCTGCGCAGGTTCTGAAGGGTTTCTCTGACAAACAGTGGTGACGTCAGTCACCCGATTCGGGCGAAATGAAGCCACGTAGGGGAGCGATTGAAATGGTCCCTGATAAGGAAGTGAAGGCGACAGGTGGGAGAGGGTTGTGCATGCTACCCAGCCCGCTGCCTTCGACCTGTATGCGGAAGTTAGCACGTTTATGTACAGCAGCCTCAATATTATCAAGTGTTATTCGTTGTAACTGCGTGTACCGATGATTGTATGTAACTTTACATGGTGTATTAGAATGATTCTTAACTTCTACTTTAAATGATACATCGACTTTATGTTTTTGTACCCGGAAGTGGAACTGCCTGAGTCATAAATGACACTATTTATATGGGATTCATATGCCAAGCCACGATCTCAAGAGTATCAATACTGATCTACTGCTGCAATCAAAAGGCTCCACGATGTGCGATCTGGTTAAGTCTTATTACTACATTGTTCCTAGAAATCTACCTCACAAACTGAGCGTCTTCAGATCTCAAGATCATCCACAGAAGTGTTCTTATTTCGGATTTACAAGGAACTGATTCGCCTCGCGGTCGCAGCATTGGGAGAAGCGTGGCTTTCCTGACTGTTGATCATGGCTTTGATGTTTACCTGCTTTCCATCGCTAATGAATCTAAACACCTGGAGGCGGTTGAGGATCAACTGCTTTTTTTGCTCCGGAAGCAGAATCCAGGAAATTGAATGTAAAATTATGTAGTGGGAAGCAATTAAAGATCAAAAGAACGCACAGTCAGGTTATGGCATATAAGCTATAGATAAGCATGCTACGCCACCCACTGGGCTTACCACAATATATTACGTGAGGGGCGATGGCATTGATTTCAACATGGACATGAATATAATCACAAATCATTTCAAAATATCAGTAGATAATTAGGGCCTACAAAATTGATTCAATATTGTGCAATCGTAAATAACCGTTGGTGATGGCACACAACGTCTTCCCACGTCATGACCAGAAATTCATCTCACAAAAAACCAGTGCATTTAGCTGTTGTTCATGCCTCTCTCCAAGAGCAGTTTCGGATTACCTTTTACATGTACCCACTCAACTCCCCCTCTTTTTTTCCACCTCCTCCTCTGGGTGACTCAGTCTTCCAGGAATTATCCGTTGTCGTCCAGTTCACGGCTCAACTAATCCCTGCCTGACTTCAGTGTTGAATATAGTGCATATAGATGTCCTAAGGCTACCCCTGCAGAGCCATGACTCCAAGCAGCCGCTCCAACCAACTCCCCATAAGGCAGCAGAGGTTTTATAGCTGCCTCAATCCATTGCAAATGTGTTCTAAGATCCCATCTTGTCATGCTCACGTCTGTCGGCAAAAAAAGAGGGCTTGATCCATGCATACATCAAAACAGGAATCATGGCAAAAACTCCACTTTCGTCCCCTGTGTTGTACATGTCATTTGCCATATATTTCTGTCTGTGTGTATGTCAGGTCAGAAAAGCAGGAAGGCAAGGGTGCAGGTGATCATAATTAAAGGTTGCACCTGTGCACAGAACATGGATGCTCTGATTACAAGCGCATAATTGCTTCCATGGCATCTCCCAGTGAGCAAAACAACAGCGCTTACTCTCCGCATTATCATACGGTTGGCCCAATCATGAATAGATCGATTTGGGATTCAGATGAACAGACTTGTTAAAGGTGCTGACGCACCTTCTCTTATGTACGTCATTATGTCACGATAATAACAGTTTATATCTGATCTATCTTGTAGAATACTAGTAACACAACCATCTGTAAAATAATACATTAACTCTGATTAAAATTACTACACAAAAATCCTCCATTAATCTCTCCGTATAATATGCACTTGTTGCTGCAAAGGCGAACATTTCAAAGAGTGACCACATGCATATACGTCACTAACTATTTTTGGATCTGCGCAGACAGACGAGGAAGAGATGAAGACGAGGAAGAGATGAGGACGCAACCAAAACAGTTAATGGACAGAGAGGGATACATGGAGGAGTAAACAAAAGAGGAAGGAAGGTGAACGAGAATGTCAAAGGTCACATCAACAAGGTGGGGTTGTGCGAGGCAATTGGAGGCGACTCCGACGCCTGTGGGTCTTCTTGTTAAGAGGGCGACATTACCACGTCGACCTTCATCTTCCACTGAAATGTTTCTGGCATTGACAAGTATAGCTTTAATTAATTCATTTATTAATTGAGCAGCTTCACGTTGAAAGGAGGATCGAGGTTATAGAAGGATGTTAAACTAATTATGTTTGTATGAGTTAAGTAGGGTCTTGATTACTGTGGAGGGTAAGGTATAAAGCGTTGATTCGCATATGGAACAAGCTATGCCCCTAGGCCCCGTTTCAGCGAAACCACGGAAGTACTAAGCAATTTAAGACCTCGGGCTGTTTCGCTCTCTATCATTAGTGCTGTTTTTGTTGTTCACATTTTTTATATAAACCTCCCTTAATGGAGTGTGAGGCTCGTGAACGCTGGAATAGTAATATGTAATATTAATATAATAATTTAATATTACTATAATATTATTATAACACCAAATGAATCGCGTACACAGTCTACAGCCAGAACCGTCAGAGAGGCAGCCATTTTGTTAACTTAAAATACGGAGCCAATTCTATATAACTTGAGTTCTAGGATATATACTTGAGAGCTACATCTCATCATAAAAAAACATCCCCAGTTAAACTACACACAATTTGACCCACTTCCAAACAATGTTATATATCCAATAAGGTCGATGATCATGAAACAGTCACGTTCTTAGCGCATCAAGGAAGATCGTGATAAATAATATTGTACGCTGAGCATGATATGAATCTACTTCCAGTCGCTAAGTACGTTGGGTTTGAAATCCCAGGTGTCTCAACCCTTGCGAATACAAATCTCACATCAACGTACAAATTAAGAACTAAGCCAAATATAGAACACGTACCCAATCCACACGTGGGGTGGGCAGATAACAATCCACAAGATTCCATTATGACGTGAATCACGGCATGTCCATGTCGCCCTGAATCAGCTGCTATCCTCGACGAGCATCGCAAGAATCTCAGGAGAATGGCACGCGTTCCTCGCGAGAGAGGTCTCGGGCAGCTGTCGGCAAGGCGCGGTCGCTTACAGGGCGCTCATTGATCGCATGGCCGGCTGAAGGTTTCTCTGCACAGCCCTCTGCCAAGCATCCTCAAGGATGCCCAAAAGTGATAAAACTATTCAAAAACAAGCGATCTCAGATCCAGATATATAATGCCAGTGGGTTTCGCCATCTGTCATGTTTGTGGAACACGGAAGTCTGTCTATTCGCGGGCACAATCAACGGTAGATATTGCCTCGGTTCATCACCAGCAGCTCTGATCAGCTTTTCACATGCACAAAATCCATTCTGTGTTTTGAGCTGAGACCCACTGTTGAGATGAGAATGAATTGCGCCTTGGATTTGCAGCACTGAGCTGCATGATTCGCTGCCACGCAGAGTACTCCGGGTACAAGCAGTAGTCATAATAATATTAATCTACTAGATGTATATTCGTCCTGTGAAGAGTGATATCTGCCCTGAGTCCCTCTCTCACCCTCCTTGCCATTCCCTTGAAGGGGTGCCGGTCTGTCATCATGCATTATGCATGGTTTTTTTCCCAGCCCGTTCTGCTAAGCTTCTGTCAAAATCAGTTTCTGCCAATGGTTAATTAAATGATGTAACTCTGGTTGATTATGCAGTGTGGCCAAACGGATTGCTCACAGCCTCGGTTAGAACAAGCGTCGACCCAGGAGGAGGGGAATTTCAACGACGTTAATGCTGTGATATATACGTGTGCCTGGAATGGTCAAAGTGTTGATTGCTGATGGCGCTTGCGTTACGAAGGCTGAAAGCTTTTGATCTGACAGCGATTGTCGATTTCGTTGCATGGTATGGTATACTGATCGATTCAATAATTGGTTGATTGATTGAGTGCTAGGCGTTTGCATTCATTTGTTGATTTCATTAGCCCACCTGATAACTCGGTCGCCTCCTCTTTCTTCTTGTTCGTCTTAGCTTTGGACGTTCTTTTCGTGCTCATGCGATTCAGCAGACTTTGTCTCTCATGCGACACAACGCCATCCTGTGAAAGAAAACCTCGAATCACCATGTGCGATAATAAAACATGCAGTGCTCCTATTGGCCTTCGGCGTCAAAGCGGAAAGCGCATACATGCTTCAAATGACCCTCTCAATAGACCATGAGGAGGGTCGGGGGCGCCGAACTCTGAGTCGTTATGGGGCACATGCCCACAGACGGAGAGAGCGGGGTTTGGCGAGTGCGACCTTCGCTCTGAATCACGTCAATCCCGACTGGGTGATAAAGGGACGAAGTTAGTGAGTCCACCCTGAAGGGAACGACATGGATACAGATGGAGCACTGAATTCTAGAATTTATGAACTGGGTATTCGTGCTGAAAGCTAGTTATGTTGGAGTTGGTCTGGGGTGACGGAGAGAGGAGTCCAAGGCAATGTTGATTTCACTTTGCAGGTGCCCAACAATAGACACTGGCTAGTGATCGCCGTTAGGCATAGGCCTATATTGAGGGGAAATTATGAACGAATTTCTATGATATAAGATTATTGACTGGTTACATCTTTTCAGGCGCAAATCATGACAACAGACCCAATATGAAGGGTACGTTGAGAGAGGAGTGATTATGAGCAGTTTCCAGGAATTTCACAAGGAGCAGCTAGCGGTGAAGGACAAATTGAAGTGTCCATTTAAGTCACCTTTAATGATATTGAAATGCGTTCCACAGGCAGCTCCCAATGTGATTTGAAGAGACTGTTATACCAGATAGGCCATTAGCGTAGACACAATCAAGGCAGCCATTCACATAATAATTATTTTTGTGTGCACCAATCATAAGAGAGTATCCTGTCATAGATATCCGACTGTCAATGCGCTCAATACATACAAGCTTTAAATTATTTATTAATTTATTTATTTATCTATTAATAGAGGCGGCAGTTGGTCGGCGAAGATGTGTAGTTAGCATTTTGCTGGTTGTTTTTTTTTATTCACGATAGTATGTTAATCATTGTACATGCACGATGCGATTGAATAATAGGTTGAATTAAAATATATATTATGAGTCAATTGATTGAATTTAATTCATTTCGATGCTCAGTCTGGTAACAATGGAGGATTCGAGGAATTGTGAATCGATTTCATTCTCGAGTTATAGTATTCGCTATTACGAACTCGAAGGCACACGAGATGGACACTGTTTGGTACGGCAACCTGCATGTCCATGCCAAGAACACACAATCTGACATCGATTCAATTAATTCTCCACCTGTGTCTAAGTGTGTAAGCTGGCGACGGCGACCTCGATGTGCAATACATCAATAACAGTTCATTACACTAATCGGTTTAGTTACAGTGACATTAAATTCCACCATTCTATCTTGCTTTAATTCTATTGTCTTGCATGCGCGATGAACGGTGCAACTCTTGCGTGAACGCAAAGTAAGAACAACTCAATAAAATACTACTGTCAGTAAATGATTGACCTGCAGTAAGCCCGGAGCTAGCGCCGAAGAATGACACCAGTGATTAGAACACGATTACGTAGTTCGATTAAGTTGGTTTTAATATTTATTCAGCAGCAAGTTCAGCATAATGTTTGTTCAGTTCAGTTCAGTTCACAATATTATAGTCCTTTTGTATCAGGACTTGTCTACAGATTGGAAACGCAGCGAAGTGGCGTAAAGGAAGTCCAGCCTTCTGCAGAAGGTCCCTCAGCTTGGTCCACAAGGTCCGGACCACGTGGGTATTCGTGATCCGATCTTCCTGTCGTCACCACTCTGTCTCCGCTCTGCTTCACTGGCCCGAAATGAGCCCAGGTCCTTCCCGATGGGTTGTGCAATACCGGGGGGACAGTGGGAGGCAAAGTAACCTCCCTAAGTTAAAAACAATCAAGAGGCGTTGCGAAAACCCGCCATCTTGTACTTGCGCATGTTTGATAACATATAGTAAACGTTATGAATATAGAGTGCATAGCACAACACACGTAATGAAGATCTCAACCGCAGAAGTCGAAATCATAACGGTCAAAAACCATAACGCACTTGAACAAGAACTCAGTCGGAGCTTCTTGAATAGAATATTTTTAGGGAAAATTCCAAGGAGGAAAGCAAATAGTCAAGAGAAGTTAAAAAAGAAGAAGTAAAAAATGCTTTTCGATTAAACACTGACAATTATATTGAAATATGTCATTTTCTTCGAGGACTCGACGTATCTCTGTACTAAAACAGATATTCAAATAAAACAAATCAGTAATTTATGCAATTATTTGCGTTAATTACCACCATGACTTTGATCTTCAAGCTAATAAATTAAGACTCCAGATTTAGTAAGATGCATATGCTTGGAGTAAGTTTCCTGAATTTCAATGCAACAACTACAAATAGCATAACAACTGAGATATCGGCATTTTTAGTATATCGTAATTACTATTATGCAAGATTACACAAGAACAGTGCATTATAACCCAATCATAGTTTGGTGTGAACTACAATCCGTAGCTCAAATAATGAATGAGCTTGGGCCGTCCACGTCAAATACTTTAGATATTCACCGTGAGCTTGAAAAAGCAACCATTCTCCAGTTATCATTTTCAATTTCGATGGAATAATATTGAAATTGACATAACAAACCCGGAAGGTGGTCAGCTTCCTCACAACCCCAATTTCCCCAATTGTTCGCCAAGGACAAAGAATGTAGGTCACGGGGCCGCCGTGGACGATCTACACAAAAGACATGAAGCCCAAGGTGACCATCGCAATTCTTTGCACATTCTTTGCCATTCACGCCAATTCAGTTCTATTCAGCCGAAACGGGACATTAGTTTAATCGCAAACGATCTCGTAGCACCATGCAGAACGGCTGACAGTGACATACCATACAGTGAGAAGAATGCAAGGCTAAATCACTGTATCACAGCAAGCAGGTAATCAGCGGTGGTTTGTGATTGATGTACGTCTTTGCATCGATCGTTTAATGAACGTACGCAGCTATATAGCTGGAATCTTAAGTAAACACCAGCTTTGTTTTTCTCTGATATACAACAAGAACGTTTGGGAGCGTTGTGGGACTCAGCTTGTTCAGCCCAGAATGCCAAACTTGCTGCATAAACAGACTTGCATAATTGCTGCTTGCTTCTTATTGACTATTTGGGGATGATTGCTGTGGCATTTTAAGATGGAGGTAATTGTTCCGCTGCAGTAAGCTACAATGTGGTGTTGGAGCAAGAAATTCGACGCTTCTGGCTGTTTTTTTTCATTTGTTCTATGCTTGTTGTCCCAGGCACGCTTTGTAGTCTGTGATGTAACCACGCTAAAACTGGATAAGTTTTAGACTCATTCATATACAGAGTGATAACAGTTATAAAAATTGCATTTGCATAATTTAAGATCACTAATAAATTCGAAAGTTGGATATGAAATTACGAATACTTATTGTTGGGTTGAGTCTCTTCCTAGCTATGAAATGCCACGAATAAATGATGTATATGACGTATATATCTATGAGGCACGTTGGAAATGAGATGTGATTAGTTCCATACTAGCTTCACTACATGCTGGTCCATACAATCAGTAACAACCATCTATAGAAAACAGAACAATCTGCATCATTATATAAACCTTTAAATTACTAAAATTTGTTTCGGATATTTTATTGGAACGCATAGTGGTGGAAGTGATTTTAAAATGAGATAATTAATTTTAATAATGTATTATTTGAGAGGCCGACAAACTAATAAGCGAACACTGTGTAAAGAATCTTGGTCAGATTAAAACTATCACTTGAGGCGGATTGAGGCTAAGGATTGATTGAAGGAGAAAGAAGCAAGTTTGTATATGTTGGAAAGAGACGAATGGTTTGAAGGAACTGGAACATGGAGCTTAATTGCATCGTTAGTCACAGAGATGTGCGTCTGAGCAGAGGACCGCAGCTCTGCTCAAAGGATCCTTGGAGGCTTCGTTGCATACAGACATTGAGAAGGTCACATTCAGCATCAATGATTGCTGGCGATGAGAGCTGTTGGCTTCCTGGTCGCAGTCTCCTTTCGTCATGAAAGACTGCGAATTCTGATCGACAAGAGCCCAATGTGCCTAGATTGTTATATGCGGACACAAGGTCCGGATTGCTATGAAGCGTTGCTCAAGGCAGGGTCGTTATCCATGCAGACCTCATTGGTCATACTAATATGATATGCAGATATCGTTGGCAGCAACACATTCGTCGTTTCGCCGAGTTCTTTTACTGTTTTGTTTCCTGTATAGCAGCCAATAGCACAATGAAGCTCACAGAGGTATGGCTGCGGCGGAATAATTAGTCTGGGTTCGGGGCTATAGTAGTCTCAACCTATAATGCAACCGTTGTGAGGTCCAATCAGCGAATTGATTAATAAATGGACGTTTCTACCTGCGCCCAATATATGTTGACGCGGTGCATAAGGATAGTTATAGATGGCTGCGGGAGTTACCGTCATTAACCTTTAACCTCATTAACCTTTGATGGATAATTATTTACTATTGCATATTTGACTAATACGATCTGTTTAGACTAATATCTTATCCATTACACACTAATTACACTGTGTTATATTCAAGGCTTCACATACGTAAAAGTGTTTAATTACTTCATAAAATAGTTTGATCATTGGTATAACTTATGAAATTGGTTTAGTTTATTTTTAATTTCATAACCAAAGAGATCAATTTATAAAGATCATTAAACCTTAATTCATTACTTACAACTGTTTCATTGGCTCTAAAATAACACCCCGATTTATGCGATCTAATATTTTATGTATATAACCGATGTACACATCACTCTGAATACTCAAAGGTCGACTTACGAGTAGTTAAAGTATATCCCAGCATGGCTGATTGGTAGAGAAGGGAATTCAATATTGTGCCCGTAGCCACGCGGGTGACTTCGTTTTGGTCGATACACTGCAGGTACGGAGAGCACTGGTAACCAGTAAGGGTGCCAATTAGCACCTTTCGGTTGCTTCAGGCCAAGGTATCCATGCTGCAAGTCACATGTGATGTCATAGAAGGGAGATGAAACAGATGTTGGCACCATGCTGTGGTTAATAAGAGATGGAAGAGCATTGGCCATTATTGACAGCAGCACATTTGGTACTTGTCCAGTCAATTTATCTGACCAAATTGCAGCCAAATTGGTTTCTTGTGCATATTGTAGGGAATGACTCAGCGCATTACATAATAAAAGTTTAAGTGAATATAAATAGTGAAACCTAGACAAAATTGACAATTAGTGGTGATAATGGAAGAGACACAGGTAATATTATTATTATACAGAGTGGGCCAAAAGTAGTCTATCAACTCCATGTTAAGGATATCAAATCTTTCCAATGGTGCAACGCATTTCTGAGAAAGTGTTACAAAACAGATCACAGTTTAAAAATCACACAAATATAACAGAAATAAATACTTGGTATGGTTAATCTAACATGTCATGCTGCTAGTCCTATCATTTCCATTCCATGCAATTTCGTCAATATCAATGCCGATTTATCTCAATTAATTAGAGTGCACCCATGATTCAGCAATATTTCCACCTTTGGCGGCAAACAGGGCCGCGGACCATGAATCAGCTTCATTGAACGCATAATTAAGGCAACGCTCTCCTACAATTGTTTTGTTTGAGAGTGCTATTGTTGTGATATCAGCACTAATGTGTCTCTTCTAAAATTAATACAAGCAGATGGTTTGTATTGCAGCGCGATACAAAAGATAACATTTTTGAATGCTCGTTCAGGGGCTCGTCTGAATTGCTCTATTTGCGATCACACACCACTGGCAATTAAATGTTCCTCATTCAAATGCGAGTGGTGGCATTTAAACCTCCCTCATTCAAAATTGACTTCTTACTTGATTTCTTTGTACAAATGGGCACAAAATAGCTTAGTCAATCCATACCATGTAGTTATTTTTTGGAATAATTGATAAATTTTAGTAAATTTTAGAGTTTTGTTTTTAACATGGAATGTTAACATGAAGAATTGCAATCTGCATGCGGTAAAGTGAGATATCGTATGGCATGGCTCGTTATATTAATCACATGTGTAGAAATTCACTGAAGCGTCAAAATAACTATTCAATATGCATGCTTCATTTTCAGGTTTCTCACCAAGACCAGATCAATTATGAGGTACAAAGATAATTAAGCTGAAGGCTCAGCTGCTTAATCCGCCTGAATGCAATTCAACATCAAAAGATCGAAGATCAAGGTATCAAAATTAGGTTCCGATATGCACAGACATCTTGATTTTCAACAGTATTTCGTCATTAATATTTGCTGACTGCAATTCTATCAAATTATACATACCGATTAAAGTTTTAAGGCAGGGCTGGCAGCCGCTGTGTGGACTGTCTTTGTCAGTATACAGGTAATTAAATGATTGAAATAACAAAAAGAGAACGGTGCAACCTTCCTTAAATACATCTTGAATTCGTAATATTCACAATTATGCGAATGCGATCGAAAGTGAACTGTAATTGTCAATTGATTATTCAAAAAGATCCTCGCATCATTATCTTCCCACATAAGCAGTTCTGATTCGGTGTCTTGGTTTAAACTCAACAAGCAGTTAAATGTTGGAAAGAAGACATGTTCAAAAAGTTATTTCTCTCTCTTTCTCTGAATTAAGGAAGGTCGGCATCAGGGAAGAAGAAAATGTTGAAACTGTTTCTCTTATTAGGTGTTGCATAATTTTGACTCTGATAATGCGCGAAATGACTGTCAACATAAGAGCGGCAACGTGCTCAACCACAAATTAAAAGTACTTATCTCTGTATAAGTGTTATCTCTGTGTTCAATCAACAGCAACGTATGCGAGGGAGGGGGTCTTACGCTCCTTGTGTCATCCACTGAACGGACCTCATTAGGCTTTAGGTACATCGTTGAAAAGAAACGGATACATGTACTTGTATCTCGACTGCATTTCTCCTACGTGGATGCACAACCTAATTACGTATTAAAAAATCCGTCATTCGGAAGCATATATTATAGTGAGGGGGTGGCAACTATAATTGGCAACAGGTAACCTTGCAGGTAATTGAGTGATTGATTAACAAACTCTGACTTCAGCTAACTCAGTTTAACTGGTATAATTATGTAATGGTATAATTATGTAATTATTCACGTTATAATGCTTGCGGTTTCTTTTGTTGATTTTTGTTGATTTTTCCCCTTCGCGCATGTCTTGGCTTCTAAATGCTATTCCATGATCTCCCTATTAATTGCTACGAAACAGAGATAACTAATCTAGCATTTGATTTTATCAATTTAAACGTTTTAACTGTTTAATGAGTCCCAGATGAATGTGTATAGGGTTAAAACATTAGAGCGTGCATTCCCTTGTTCTCCGTGTGATTGTGAATATGATGTGTCAATTATGGTATAAATTGACATGGAGTATACAACTTTGGAGATGACCACGGAGACGAAAGCCTCGTTTCCTTCGGAAAGCGTTGCAAAAGGAAACCCTAGCACCGCTCACACGCACGAGTTGAGCCGCGTAATACAGACCTCCTCAAGCAAATGGAAGAGAACGAAGGAGCGGCTACGTTTCCATTTACTCGAGTCGCTGCACATACTCCTTGCCACTCTCGACTAATACGATCAGTGTGGTGAGTGAGGAGCGTATAGGTGATGTGTGAATGTGTATGTTGTACAGGTGTTGTGTGTATCGGGTTAACATAGTAAGATTAAGTGACGAGGCACCAACGTGTTGTGATGAATGTATTGAGACAATGGCACACGAGTAATATGTTTACCAAAAACGCCCACGGAACCGCCCTACCCCCCCCCCTCAAAAAAAAAAAAAGAAAAAAAAAAGAAAAAGAAACCACTTCGCCTTGGGCTTATAAAGGAGAAATACAATTATTGGAAGATGGTAGGGAGAAGGCTATACCTGATCAAAGCAAAGGGAGTGGGGTGGGGAGGCTCAGCCAATTAGGATAGGGTTGTACAAGGTTGAAATGTTTTTATATCGATCCACTTTGTATGAGGAAACCAAATTGATATTGATTTAGACAGCTTGCAGAAATATAGCATGAAAAGTGCGAGAAACTGTGTATGACAGCACAATCAAAGCAAACGTGATATTCGAAACCTCAGAGGAATCAATAGTAGCCAGAGTCCGATGACTGGACGCCACTCCGGGAAATACAAGCTGACTCCGGAGAAATCATTAATGAGATTCCAACCCCAACACGAAGATTTCCATCCGAGATTCTTGGCTCTAACTCAGGTTGGCAGGGGTGTGATGGATCGTCGCCTGAGAAGGCTGCGAAGTCGGCAAAAGAGCGAGAAGCTCACTGCGATAACACGGTGAACAATGGTCTGCTGTATCCATAATAATGGGTCGAAACCACGCGCATCAGATATTCTCTCAACTCCCCAACCTAATATTTCACGGGTAATCTGCGATGGCTTATTATCTTGCGATCAGAGGATTACTGAGGCAGTTATCTCAGAGTTTGCCAATTGATTTGTCTTTGGGCTGTGTTCGTGCCCTCCAAATCTTCTGGAGCATTAATCACGTTTCGCTAAGCGACTCGGAAGCTGAGTGTCACGCGTTGTGTGATTTTCCTCTGTATGCAGAAATTTCGTAACCCTACAAAGACGGCAATTGGGGATGTAAGATAATAGGGTTGAATGACGAGCAAAAGGCTCTTATGTAATACCTTGAATGAATGGGCCTGTAAGTAGACCACCATAAGCAGTCTAACCGAATACCAAGCAGGTTTTGCAAGAGGTCTAGACTAGAACAGGTTCGTATTTGCAATAACTGCACCCGGTCTACAAAAACGTCATGCGGCACCATTCTCTGTGCCCTGGGCGGGATAAATCCGCACCCTGTGGATTGGTTCAGCACTATTATGACGGCATCAGCAGCATTTATGTCATAATCTGAGAGCACGTACATCTAGCTCCCTCACAAAACCGGTTTTTTAAGGTCGATGAGAGGAGTTCTTCAATATGGGTGCCCCGCAATATCACAGCATCACCCTGCATTTGGACGAGGTCTACATTTTGCCCTGTTGGGCTGTTCACGTACAAGGTCGCACCTCAAGCCCTGTTCCCACCCCCGCCATTAATTACGGTTATCCCTACCTGCCTGGTGTCACGTCAAACTTTGTCATCAATTGTCATGAACAGCGTTAAAAGCGTTGTAATTGAGTGAAACGGGCAATTGCAGCGATGCTCCCCATTCATACCTTGAATATCAGGGATTATTAAGGACGTCGCTCGCAGCAATAATATGACTATATATTATGTGCTGTGTGAGACAAGCATACCTGTCAACCCTCCCGGATATAGCGGGAGACTCCCGCTATGATGCCCAACCCCCGCTAACCCGCTGCAACCACTTAGTCTTGCGCTTTGGGAAAAATCGCAGTTTCATATATATAAATAATAATGTATCGCATACAAGAAGCATGCACCGCGCCGCCGTTTTAAATAGTTTGTAATGGTGGAATCTTGCTCATCTCGCTCGCGATATCACCTCGAAAATATCGAGCGATATCGATATCGTTCGTGGCCATCGGAAACCGACCAAGCCAACTTAGAAAATATTTCATTCATTTCTGCGAACAGCAAAACGTTGTTTAGCGAGAATAGGTGGCCTGGGAGCTCAAAGGCGATTCCTGTGAAATGTGCGAATTGGTCGCTCCGAGAAATTGAGTTGGGATCTTGGTATATAACTGGAGTCTCCGCCACCGAAGAAGAAAACGAAGAAGGATTTATGCTATCTTAAAGATGGATACATGTATTTTTGTTTATGTGCACATGCATCCTTAAATTTCAAGTATAATTGTTGTTTCAGAAAATAAAATATATCTATCTATGTATACGAAGGATTTTGCATCTACAATTCCACATGCACACTGAAAGAGCTTTTTTAATGGTGAAAAAGAGGGTCACAAAAAACCAGAGTGACATGAACAATGACCCTGTGTGTGCACTTCTGACCTTCAAATTAAATTGTAATTTGCAGACACACCAATGTAAACCTTGCCCATCCACCCTTACTGCTGCCAAGAAGGGGCTTTCGAGGGGGTCACCCCCTCTCAAACCCACCCCCGTTTGGGTTCCCCAAAGTCTCCTTCTCCGGGGATTGGAAAAGTTGACAGGTGTGGAGACAAGAAATTTCCACTGTGCATTACCGTAATTATACATTGAAGTACCGTTTGTATGCATGGGTTGAAATCGTTTATGCAATTCTAATTCTAAGCATTTTCTTATACATGTATATTCACAGCTGTACATACTCATACCTAAAAACAACTATTCCTGAAATAAATATGTGACAATTAATGTATTTTTTGTTCTTTGTTTCTTCTCCAATTCAGTCGTATATTGTTTGTTTACCATCGCCTCTTTGGCTGGTGGAAATAAACAATCAACTCTTGAGATTATAAGGCACGGCGTACGACCAAGGAACATAACAACGGTCGGTGCACATCCAGGGTTGATACCACGCCTTCGTTGCCACCGCATCTAGAGCCACGATTGGCCCCTTGCACAAGTGAAGATATGGAAACTAACTGCTGGGTCATTCACCGAGTTGAATGACCTATGATACGGAAGACGAATTTGCCAATGGAAGCTAACGAGGAGTCAGTTTCTCAAGAGGGAACTCGAGATTTTGAGGCCACAATGTCGTCCATTGCATCCGTAAGACGAATGCTATGTCTCCTTTAACACATTTGCAAAACCTAGACAGAGTTTGAATCATTGTGTACATGTATGTCAAACGCCGAAATGCAGTCGCCATGGAACTTGAGCATTAGGAAAAAAAAATAAAATAAAAAAATCAAAATCGTGCACACTAAAGTTTATATTTTTCGCTTCAATTGTTCAACAACCTTTAATGCAAAATTGGGCCCATTTTTTTCCGAAAAGAACAACCGCCATAGTAATTCAGAATTCGTTAATGAACATACGGTGCTTTTGAACCTGAAATCCCATTGTGTAACACTCAGTTGGCCGCTCGTGCTGTGGCGTCGTCTGCTCGTTAGACAATGCCTGAAATCCTTATTGCATTATGACATTCTTGTACCTTCAAAGCTGTATATTTCCCCATTTTTCTGGCCTAACTACATGTATAAATAACTATGTTCCAACTGTAAGATGTACAATTGTCATGGTACTGATCCAGGTTGGAGATAATATTCAGGAGGGCACCGAATAGCACAGTGGGTTAAACCGCTGTCTGCAGTAGTATGCCGACCATGGGGGTCGAGGTCCCGGGTTCGAGACCCGATCAGACCACGGGCGTTATGATTGTGAATTACAATTGTAATTCTTCGGTGACTCAGCAGTGCTGCCCAACTGCGTAAAAAGGCCGGGCGCTGTGTATTACTGTCTATGGTGCTATAAAGAACCCTTGGGATTTATCGATAAGAGTAGGGGGAAACCCCGGTCCCGGGCCTTCTGTTCTGGCGCCCGTATCACCCGAATGGGTTGGGTGGAGCCGTAAAACCCCATCACTCACTCACTCACTCAGATAATATTCAGATAGTTTTGTGATATTTTAAGAAGAGATCTGACCCGTATATGAGAGATGAACGACAAATTAAGGAACCATCAGCATCAAAGTAAGAGGAGGTACATCGGTTTACTTATAGGAAGAGGAGGGTAAAGGAGAGTTAGCTTGGAATACGTAGCATGAAGAATCCTGATGTGGTATAGGTGGAGAAAAGGGAACCCAAGCCAACGTTGGATATTGACGTCGTCAAAACTGACACGCGAACGGTGGGCGCAAGATAGGAGGAGGGTCGTGGAGGGCATTGGTGTCTTGCGCAGTGACTCCAGTGACCCCTGGAAGGGCTCGAGGAAATATAAGAATCACCAGTGTGGTAGGTCTATTGAAGCAATTGATTAATACACTGGCATTGTAATTGGACAGTGTCTTTCTGTAAGTTCAGAAGGTGATGAAGTGCAGAATATGGAATCAACATATCCAGTGATGAGCGCGCGCTGTGAGAGTGACAATGCACACTAGCTATAAATTGCTTCCTTGGGTTGAACAAATATTGACGGCGGGCATGGGGCGGAAAGAGAACCAATATGAGTCACAAATTAGTGCATAACCAGCCTCACATGGTACATTAGCAGAATAAGGAGAGGCGTGGGAATGGACACGTGTCAATGTCGTACCGATCAGTTCTCCTTTTGCTTCACTAATCTCCATTCAAGACGGAAATCCAGTGGCTCGATGGAGCCGGACTTATTCTTTATTCGCAGAGCGTATCTACTGAGTGGCTTGATGATGGCAGATGAGAGCCCACGATGGCCTTGGCCAGCAGACAGAGAGCGGCATCAATTCAAAGGCGACAGTTACAGCAAAATGTTACCTAATTTGGTGTGCACAGCACACAATATAGCGTAGTCTGTGACGTTGACCTTATTGTACGCGTCTGGTTACATGCAGTCTGCGTGTGCCTTGTTTAGAAACGCACCAATGTATTCTTCCGAGGAATGAAGCGAATATGACCGTAACTAAACCGGAAGTATCTAGTCGCACAGCTGGTCCGCACTAAAAGATTCAAATGTGCAGTTAAATGTCTACCTTATATAACACTTAATATTATCGGGTGTTCCAACGCAAAATTAAAACCGATTTTTTATGTCATCAAGTGCAGCTAACGCGTGAAATTATTTATTACCCCCAATCCGTCGGTTTGACCATAAATTATTCTATTGACAGCTTTCAATCCATCTTGTTGTCAATTGCCATATAAGGAGCCAAATAGTCACTGGACATAGGTCGCAACACTGTTACACTGTAAGCAGCAGGTCGCTTTGCAACTGAAAATCGCCGCAATTTAATCCTATGACAGATCTGTTTAGTTGTCGAGCAAAGCATTGCTGCTCAAGTGTTTGTGCTGATGATTGCAGGCGACGGAAGAGTGCTGGATTCTGCTGAGATGCAATAAGTCCCTTCATACAATTGGATGCGACAAACAGGCAAATAAGAGTGGGCTCTCCAGGAGGACATTGCATCTAGAGGCAATATCCGACGATATCAGAGACAACCGACCGAGATCGAAACTCTCGCTTCGGCAGATTTAAAGGGGAACCCGACAATGTACTTGAATGACAGATGATTCACTGTCCTGGATTGCAGACACTTTGATCAATATAATGGTAATCATCCCTTGATTTCGAAATTACAAACAAATTCTTTGTGATCTATTTGTATTTTAGCTAATTGCTGTGGAATTTATAAAGGAAAATTTTTATTAATGACAAACACTCGGTCATTCGGTCATTATTAGAATCACGTTGGCCTAGAGTCGTCATGACAGCAAACACCAAAGCAAACCAAATAACTTAAACTCTCCGCCAATCATCTCTCGGGATGATCGATGTTGCAACCAAACAATTGCTGAAAGGACATGAGAAGAGAGGCATCGTGTGTGCTTTCTCTCGTGAATCATTCGCTTTCTGCTTGTGAATCGTTTGCACGGGGACATTGGTACCAGGGGCGAAGGGAGACCGCGTTTAACATCCATCAAGGTTCCGCCGAAATGGTCCTTCTAAAAGCTCCAACACAGATTATATCGATGCACTGTTTCAATACTGTATATCATAGCAATGATATTGCAAGTCGTCTACCTGGATATGCACCAGACATATTCAGACCGCCTCTTTGCCTGCCATAGCTATTGTGACAAATCTAGTCTCGCCTTGTCGTATAATGTTTCATATTTTGATCCGGGGAGACCACGGCTTTCCCGATGAAGGAAGACGGGATAGGGACAAAAAAATGAAGCTCACTTCTTCTCGCAGTGTTTCGGCCGAAGAAGAATAAGAACAGCGGCATCCATCGCACTGTAATATCCTGCCGGCTGCTGAAGGACTGTGAGGTGGAAAGTGTGCGTCCATGCTGATTAGCGGTTACGCAATAATCACTAGATGAGCCAACACGATAAAGTACTCACACAGAACAACAAGTTTATACTAAATTAGGTCATTGGGTCAGTGTTATATAAATGTACGTGAAGCTTATTCTGTCACGTCGTACCTAATGCTTCATCATTTGGTGGCTGCTGTGATGAGATATGTGGAAGCACTTCGACCGACATCCTCTCTGTCATCAGAGAAAACCAATGTGCGGCATATCGTCATGACGCAGCAGAAAAAACATCTTCGCTATTCTGGCACACCAGATGCAACATGACTCAATCGGCAGCTCTTGCCGTTTGTGCTGTTTGCTTGAAGAGTTGAGCATAGAAAAAATATGTGGAGACGCGGTTGGATCATCAGCAGAATGAAAAATACTCCTTGTTAATGACCCACAAAAGGTGTAAATAATTAAAGCACCTGGACAGGCTGTCAGCTTGCTTAGTATGTTGACAGGTACAGCGATCGATAGTTACACCACAGATTGGCTGTATTATGCATGCTTTAGTTAGCTGGCTGTAGGTGTGCATAACGAGTTGCATTGCCCAGAAAAAGTCGACATGGCAGATTCGCACAAAATGATGATACATTCACTGACCATCACATTTTTTTAGGCAGGAGCATTTCCAACGTAGAGTGTGTCTAAGATAAAGAGCTCAACATATTTTAGGGGTCGGGACAAAGTGGCCACCGCTTGATAGGAGTTCTGCTTAAGTCCTTCCAAGACCTGGCGCACATGCCACAAATACTGGGATCCCTAGATATCGTAGATTAGAATAGAGATGAGAATGAGGAAGGAAGTAGGAGTATTCGTACACATAATTTTGACCCCAATCCGCACTTATCTCACATCTGAGCCATTTTCGTTCATCTCGTCGACCCTAGAGGGCGAGCTATATCAGTATTGATCTTAATAAAGGGTATATAGCTATCTAAAATTCCGAGTAAGTAAATGCATGGATGCTTCAATTAATTGGGTTTTGGGGTGTAATTAGATCTGTTCCTTGGTGGTAAGAAGAAAGAATGGAATTGTCCATTCGTATTTGTCTCCAGTTCTGCCAACAGATTTATTGCGTTTAACTGCACAGCAGAATTCCCAAGCAGTAAGTCCAGTCACATTCCCTCACGACTTCATCGCGAGTTCTTGCTCGCGCAACCAAACGAACCTGTCAAATGCGATTACCCAAACGTCAGAGAGAGAGAAAAAGGGGGAAAAGAAGGAAAACTCCAAACTAGTTGATGAGTAGAGTAGGCTTCCTTCATATGTAATCATACGACTCTAGGCATGTGACCTGTATCAGGCTTTGACACGATTTACTTACATATAGGGTATTGGATGTACACCGAGATAATGGACATTTCATTGGTATACTCGCTAATGGCCACACGTAGACACATGTAAATTGACTATTTATTGCACCAGTCTATGAGTTCTGATATATATTGGTCAGCGGCTGATGAGCCGCGACATAAAACATTGTAAACTTCGTGGATAAGTCAAATTAGAGTACAATGCCCATAAGCGTATGTCAAAGTCTACACTTGGCACTGACGTGGTCGCCTTATTCATTTATTCATGGGCTAGGAGCTCTCTGCTGAGAGAAATCTAAGGCAAGGATTCTCTCTGATATATAACGTCAGTGAAAAAAAATCACACATGCACTGCGGGGCTTTACAAGTACAAAAGGTATGTGCGAGTTACGCGTCAGGAAATCAATCGCTGTCAACCACATCATTGTTAGATTATGGCGAAACAAAAACGGAGGCACACACACGTGACATATTCTATTAGCAGCATATGTTATAACGGGTCCGCTTTCGATTGGCACCTTGTGTTGTTAGTTGACCGTTCGACGCATAAATTATGAAGATGCAGAACCACCCTCGGTGACGATATCTCGGGCTGCATCCACAGTCACAAGCATAACTATTTCCAATATGTGATTCATTATGCTCAGACATAACAATGGCAGAATTATGGCTGGAATAATCTATGCAGTGTACACTTACCCTGAAGTCCGGTTCCGGGCTTCTGCTATCCATCTCGAAGTCTTCCGCCTGGCTGGGTGGCGGCGACAGCGAGAACCGTAAACTGAGACTGAACTTGCTTTTGTTTGAGCTGACAGACGAAGCGCGGTCACGTTCAATCGCTGAGTACGTCGTCGTTGATTCAGCGTCTCTCTCGATGCCGTTGGCATGCGTTCGATTCTTCTTATTATGATTGATGTGCGCCTTGCGGAACCAGCGCGCGACGAATTTCGAATGCTCTGAAGCGAGCTCTACTCCCTCTTCACTGCCCGGTGTCTCCCTTATGCTATCCCTCGTCAACACAAACAGATGCTCATCTACAATCCGCTGCTGCTCCTTCTGTAGATCGGGCGAAAGATGACGTGGACTCACTCCAAAGCGGTTTACCGCGTCGACTTGCGCTCCGTATTCAAGCAGCGCGACTGCACACAACCAACTCTGGAAGTCAACACAAGCGCTCAGGTGAAGCGGGGTACAACCGAGATCATCGTGGACATTAGGAGCGGCTCCGAACTGCAATAACAACCGAACAGTTTTCACGTTACGCTGCGCTGCAGCCAAAAAGAGCGGAGGCAGTTCTTGCAGCCTTTCCGCCGTGTATGTGCTGCCGAAGTCAAAGTCAGCTGAAGCATTCGTTGCGCCCAACGCTCCCTTTGAGGTTGGCACTGCTGCGGCCGCGGCAGCTGCAGCGGCTGTCCTATTCAGTGTCCGCGAGTCCCTACGCTCACCTTGTGAGGCTGGCGCTGATGGAGAGGCAGGTAACCCCACGTCTGTCCTTGAAACTGAATCACATTTTGCGCAGTTCGGAGAATCAGAACTATTATCAGACGGCGACACCTCCGATGTTTGTGATAGCTGGAACCGCACGTCTCGTTTCTCTCGGGGTAGTAGAATTTCAGAAATACTGCTGCACCTTCGGCCCTCACTGGAGAAATTCAGTCCTGGTTCGTTTGGATCAACACCGGACGCCAGAAGAACACCAAGGACATCCAGGGCATTGTGCTGGATGGCCACGTGTACGGCATTTCGGAAAATCAAAGGAACGACACTGTCCGTGTTTTCTGTGGCGCTACTTTCACGTCTGGCGTCTGCTAGTGCAGTCCAAGGGTTGAGTTGTTGAGAACCGCGTGGCTGCTGTTGCTGCAAAATGGAATCACGTCGTGCAGACGCTGCTTCCGGTAGTTCACCCGGTGGAAGAGGGGTCTGACGTAACTGAGACACATAACTGACAGAATCGACGGCGCTCAGTTTGTCAACAGGGAAGCCGCCATTTACGTGTGCAGTGCGTACTAAAGGGAACTTTCCGGAATGCACGTGTATAATTTTTTTAATGACCTTGATGTCGTTGTCGCGAATTGCCCGGTCAAGCACTTCGCCCTCGTAGCTGAGATCAAAGATGGATGATGTGATGCTGCTTGTGCGTCGACCCATGTCAAACGCGTTGCCATGGTAACTGACCACCCCGGGAACCGAGAGACAAGATGGTGATGCACTGGGACAGGGCGTGACAGCGTCCTGGGGTAGCTGCAACCAGTCAGTCCGGTCGTGGGTGCTGGACAGTGTGGGCGTGAGGGTGCACGGGGATTTGGAAGCGCATCCATCCTCTGATTCTTCAAACAAGTCCGGACAGAGGATCTGTGAACACACACAAAAATAGATGAAAAGACATGCTCAGGGGTTCAGCACATCTTTCTTTCCACTCGAGTTCGTATATTATTCACTCTACAAGGCAACACGCTCCTACCTCCATCTGTGGCATCTCAGTGCTTAGTAAAAGAATTACACATGCATAGTAGCGGAAGAAGAATGAAGGAACAAGCAAGTTAATGGTCAGATGTAAAATCACGACTGTTCGTAGTTATATGGGGCATGCTTTGGCATATCAGTATAATTGTATCCGTAGCAATGTAACGTTATGAATATTGGACAGATGGTCAATGTCTCTTACTTGAAGGACGTTATGATCATGCAGGGCCAGACGACTCGGCAAACACTTCCGGTTTGAGGAGGATATACTCCTTATAAATTATGAAGTATAGGTTCCATAATGATTGAGTGTTTCTGTATGTGGTAGGCCATGCAACTCAACAAAACATGATTGCAGGTCGGTGTTGTTGATTGATTGAATGCACAGATCGGAATGTTGTTTAATACCTTTCAGTCTAAACTAAACTGAAGCAAGGGGCGTTATGGAGTTTAGTCTATAACGTTGCACGACCGTTATGGGGAAGCTCTTGCACCATTATTGAGTGACGATCGATAGTCACGTTGCAATGATGTAACGTGTAGGTTCTTCGGTGTAATGGCTATTGGTTCTACGCACATGTGCATTTAGACCTAATGTAACCACTTTCGTAAATTTTGATCATTGATGCGAATATACACCATGCATGCTTCATTGCTTCTCAAATAATCTTGTGAGATATACGCTTCTCAATATAATATCAACATAACATGACATGATGGCACGATGGGGTTTTACGGCTACACGCAAACCATTCGGATGATACGGGCGCCAGAACATAAGGCCCGGGACCGGGGTCTCTCCCTACTCTTATCGATAAATCCCAAGGGTTTTTTATCCTGCATACCACCATAAACATTAGTACACAGCGCCAGGCCTTGTTACGCAGTTGGGCAGCACTGCAGAGTCACCGAAGAATTCCAGTTGTGACGATTTACAATTTATATATCAATATAACATACATATATAGTGGGTCAAAAGTACTCAATCTACTCCATGTTTGGGGCACTGAATAGCTCAATCGGTTTAACCGACTGACTACAATCCTATGCCGACCGTGGGGGTTCGAGGTCCCGGGTTCGAGACCCGATCAGGCCACGGGCGTTATGATTGTGAATTACAATTGTAATTCTTCAGTGACTCTGCAGTGCCTTATTTATGCGTTCAATGAAGCTTATCTATGGTCCGGGGCCCTGTTTGCCACCAACAGTGGAAATATCGCGGAATGATGAGTGCACTCTTTAATTGAGATACATCGGCATAAATGTAGATGAAATTGGAATAAAAATGATAGGAATAGCAGCATGACATGTTAGACTAACCATACCAGGTATTTATTTCTGTTATCTTTGTGGGAGTTTTACACTTCGATATGTTTTGTAACACTTTCACAGAAATCTTTACCAATGAAATCTTCAGACCCATTGAAGCAAGTATACTATTAAATGATATCAGTGATCATGTCCCTATTTACATCAAAATTAAACAAAGTGATAATCAATCTCATCCAAATACTGCAGGTAAACCAACCCTAAAGAGGCGTAAACTTGACAATGAAGCACTGCAGTGCTTTCAAAATACTCTTGCTAATACAGATTGGAGTCCTGTTATTGACAATAGTGTAACAGATGTAAATACTGCTTGCAATATCTTCCTTGAGAATTTTGTGACTGCTTACGACAGTGCCTGCCAAATAAAAAATATTAACATAAAAAGGAAATCAAATCTTAAGCCTTGGATGACTGCTGGCTTGAAACGTGCATGTATGAAAAAAAATCGACTGTAGAAGAAATTTCTCTGTCTCAAAAGTGATCTCTCAGAACAGGAATGTAAAAATTACAAAAATACTCTAACATCTACTCTCAGAACAGCTGAGAGGGAGTATTGTAAAGGTCTCCTACAACAGCACATAGGAGACATAAAAAACACATGGATGTCTATCATCGGAAAAGGGAATGTATGTAACTCTTTTCCAACAGAATTTATTGAAAATGGAATAACTATAAGCTCATGCCAAGAGATATGTAACGGGCTCAATAAATATTTTACCGGAGTTGGACCTAACCTAGCTGAAAAAAATGAACCGATAGGAGAATCTCCCTTGAGCTATATTCAAGATATAAACCAACATTCAATGCTGATATCACCTGTATCAGAAAATGAGGTAGAAAATATAATGAAGAGTTGCAAAAAGAAATATTCCAAAGACTATCATGATCTCTCAATGTCAACATTACGAAAGGTTTTTCCTTCAATAATAAAACCTGTAACCTATATATGCAATCTTTCTCTTGAAACAGGAATTTTTCCGGATAAAATGAAAACTGCCATTGTACAATAGAGGGGAAAATGTGTTTAACAATTATCGTCCTGTGTCACTGCTCCCACAATTCTTAAAAATTCTTGAAAAGATATTCAACAACAGATTAGATATATTTTTAGAAAGGTACAACATTCTAAATGAGGACCAATTTGGATTTAGCGCTAAATATAACACCACCCATGCTTTTCTCAAGCTCGTGTCAGGAATCACAGACGCTATTGATAATAAAAAATCAACCATAGGTATCTTAATTGATTTGAAAAAGGCATTTGATACTGTTAATCATAAAATACTTATACAGAAACTTGAATCATATGCTATCAGAGGACTAGCAAACTGCTGGATAAAACGTTACCTAGCAAACAGAAAGCGATATGTAAGTGTGAATGACTGCAATTCTGAGTTATTGAATATTGCCTTGGTGTACCTCAGGGGTCAATACTAGGTCCAAAACCTTTCACCCTGTACATCAATGACATGTAAAACGCAACAAGACTATTTGAATTTGTACTATTTGCAGATGATACTAACCTATTCTGCTCAAATGAAAATGTGGAAGAGCTAACTATACGAGTAAATGAAGGTCTAGGCAAATTAAAGAAAAGGTTTGCAGTTAACAAATTATCACTAAATGTTGAAAAAACTTATTACATTAATTTTTCAAGAGTAAAAAACAATATGCACAAAGATGTCAATATAATGATAGGCAATGAAGTATAAAGAGAGTTGAATCGACCAAGTTCCTTGGTATAATAATTCAAGAAAACTTATCCTGGAAGATACAGACTGATCAAATTTGTACTAAAATGATGAAAGCAATAGGAATATTGAACAGAATGAAAAACCTTACTTTCACCGAACACACTCAGGATGCTATATAACACTTTGGTAGTGCCACACGTGACTTATTCATGTGAAGTATGGGGAAGTACATACCCTAGGAACTTGACTAAACTTGTTTTAATCCAAAAAAAGGCTCTAAGAATTATAAATAGGTTAGGTTTCTTGGATCACTGTGAACACTTGTTTGATAAAAGAATTATAAAATTTCAGGAATTGACCAAACTTAAAATTGCAATTTTCAAAGTCAAAGTTAAAATCTTAAAAGCCCCTATCATAAAATTGTTTCCCTCAAACCCCCAACAAACGATTACACGTGAAAACAACTATTTTGTCCTAAAATATGTCCGTACAAATGTCAAATTACACAATCTAGCATATGTTGGTGTTCGTATATGGAGCTGAATCCCACAAGCCATTAGAAATAGTGCCAGCTTAGCCAGATTCAAACAAACCCTAATTCAACACATGTTCAATCCTGCCTAGTCAAAAACAACCAAACTTGTATTCGCTTCAGTATTTTTTACGTTTTATCAAGATTAGAATTAGCGTTTTTTCTATCTACCTCGTTCCTTTATCCTTTATTTTTATACCGTATCACCGTTTTTTGCCAAAATTAGAATTAGTATATATCTATACAGCCATTTTCTTTATCTATTATTCTTATATCTCTATCACGACTGTTGCCTTTAATACTATGTATAATGTAGTCACTAGCAAAAGTATCAACTTATGTTATGTTCTCACTTTTATATTATCATTCATGTTCTTGTCTTTTCTCAACCATTATTATTTTTTTCTTCTTTACTGAACCGTTGTTTTCTTTGTCCTTTTATACTTGTAAAGTACTATAATTTGGATTGTTAAAAGTAGTAAATTGATAGGGGTGTAGTAACCACAAAAGCTCTGCTTCCCTACATCCTTTTTTTTTCAAATTTTTTTGTTTCTATGATCACATGCTTATACCCATGTTTGCCAAATTATATGTTTATTATTGGAAAAAAAATTCTATTCTATTCTATTCTATTCTAAATGCGTAGCACCATTGAAAAGCATTGAAGTCTTTAACATGCCCAGAGTAGATAGATTACTTTTGACCCACTCTGTATAATTACTATACACATATTAAATTAGTTGTGATCGATGTTCATGTCAGCAAAATAGTGTTAATCACGTGGTTCGTTCATCGCACATCCATGCCATTGCTCACTTTTTATTACCATATACGAATATTATTCAAATTCAAGTATATGTCCAACGGTTTTACTGGCCTTCAAAGATAAATATCAATCACTAACATTCGCGTTGTTATGGTTAAGACTTCTATTGGAATAAATAGTACTCCGTACCATATGAACAGCTACCCTTTCGGTTACACGTTAGAGTGCATTTTTTTTTGTCTTTAGCTCGGACGAACCCCCCCCCCCCCCCCCTCAGTTTTCCATGGCAAAAACCGGCCAGTTTTGCAACCTGAAGTGAATGTTTAAAACCAAAACTTCATTCACGAAAATGGTCGCTATTATGAGCATTAATTCGATCAAAATTAATAAAGTTCCCAATGAGCGAGGTGGTAACACACAATTTACTTGTTGATCGTCAAAGAACTACTCAATGCCTGCCTGATGTAACGAGCAGTGAACTCACTTCATTTGGGTGAATTTCCAGCGCGTTTCGATGATATGACAATTGTTTAATACAAGCGATCTAAGTAACACACCAAGCAACCAGTTCAACCAACTTTACTGAGCAAGCAACGTACAATGGACCCAGCAACCAAGCTAGCCACAAACCAAACCACAAACCACAAACCATCTGAGCAAGCAAGCAAGCAAGCAAGCGATGTCGTACTATATATATATTGGATACCCATTATTTAGTTGTATCCATTACATGCATTGTTGTCATTCATATGCATGTATCCGGAAGCATGACAGGGGATGTTGCATAACCCATAACAGGTATAATCTACGACATATTCGCATGCTTGCTAATGGAATGAATGCATAATCTGGTGATGAAAGGGCGTTGCTCTCATTCAGTATTTGTGCGTTCTACTCACCTTACAGGGGCACCGGATAGCGCAGTGGGTTAAACCGCTGACTACAATCCTATGCCGACCGTGGGGGTCGAGGTCCCGGGTTCGAGACCCGATCAGGCCACGGGCGTTATGATTGTGAATTACAATTGTAATTCTTCGGTGACTCTGCAGTGCTGCCCAACTGCGTAACAAGGCCGGGCGCTGTGTACTACTGTCTATGGTGGTATGCAGGATAAAGAACCCTTGGGATTTATCGATAAGAGTAGGGGGAAACCCCGGTCCCGGGCCTTCTGTTCTGGCGCCCGTATCACCCGAACGGGTTGGGTGGAGCCGTAAAACCCCAATCACTCACTCACTCTACTCACCTTACATGGTTTGCTCACTCCTGATTTTTTAGCAACGCATTAATTAATTAATTAGTTAATTTAATTAATTTAATTAATTTAATTTAATATCTTTTCGATTGTTGATTATTTTGAAAATTGAAGATAACCCTTTACGTGACTTATGTCACGTGTGTTTACTAACATCGTTTACAATATAGTTTCATAAAATAAAGGATATACTAACCATAATAATAATATAAAAAGACATCGGTATGAAGCACACGACAACTATGTCCTAACACACGCGACAAAATGTACAGCGTACTTGAAAATTGAGCATGGTCTGTTGTCATTAACGTCTACGATGTCACGAATAAGACGGGGAAAAACATAGAAACAAAGGCGTAGTCTCAGCATACGAGACCAAATGTACAACCACAACATTTAATACACTTTTTTTTGGATTAGTCCGCAAGTGGGCGGCATTGACACGAGATAATCCCGGCTGCCTTGGAAGCGATGGGCGCCCCCTTCATCCAGGGATGCTACTTCTGCTGACGCAGCAGTTTTGCAGCAAACAATTTGTGCAAATATCAATCTTTGTCGGTCTCTCATAAACCTCACAAAGGGAGACACAACTAGTTGTTTATTGATCACAATACGTGAATGGATGTGTCACTTTGTGTCACTCAACAATTGATCATTGTGCCGACTTTTAAAGTACATGTATGTCAATAATGGGGTGTGGGATGAATCGTGCACTATTGAATATTCCATAAGAGTTCATTATTTTATGCTTGCGTCGTTGGGTGTATGTGGGTGGGAGACCGGTCTCTGGTAGTGCGATTGTATGGGAATTATATATACAGAATGTCGACTGAACATTCTTGTATAATATTATGTAAATGGGAATTATACAGTTGATCAGTCGTCTATGGGAGATAACGACGTGCATCACTCAATCAATTCAAAGACGGGGAAGTTGATTGGGATACCTGGAAGAAGACATAGCACCCGCCAGTTGATATTGAACTATATACTCCACGTCGGTTGAGTGAAGCATTTTGCTAAAAGAAATTATGAGATCATCCCGATCGGGTTCATTTTATGTCGCTGTCTGCGTGAGAAATGAAGACTACATTCGGCTAAATGATTTGATTAATTAAATGATTGATTGAATGATTAATTGAATGATTGATAAATGATTATTGTGGGCATGGTAAAGATGACACACACCCAAAACGTTTCGTAAGCAACGGTTAGCGTAACGAGTGTACGTGCGGGAATAGCCCCATGCCATAACTTCATCGCTATCTGA